>JAQGAO010002233.1:0-20425 GCA_034697705.1 Ommatoiulus sabulosus | reverse complement strand
AATTTCCCCACACACGGCGACTTTTGGACCGGCCCAGGGCCAAAACTCCAATTGGATCGATCGTGTGTGGAGACCTTTATTCAGTTTCATAACGCACAGAACATAGAAAAAAAAAGTTCAAGGCATAAACAATTCTTTTTGTCCAATTATCATGCAGCCTTTTTATTTAAGCAGGTTTCATTTATCAGAGTTCGACTGTATATCGCCACTGTGATACGCAGTACAGTGTACACGAAAGACCAGTATATGGTAACTCCGCCCACTTTTACCTAGTCATGAGCTCGCAGCGCCACACGGTGACAGTGATTTAGTCATCCTGTCTATAATCGTATATTGTATCGGTTCGTATCGCACCGGCACCACCAAGCATGTAATTCTTTGACAATAATTATCGATAGACTGATTGCCATATTCTGAGCCAATGGGCACTATTGTGCTACCCTGTGGGTATCTGAATGATACGAAATATATGGAATACGATCGATCGATCGTATCGCATCGCGTTTTTCCAATACGCTGTCGTGTGACACGCTACAGTAGTTCTCACGCCTTTTGAACATCAAAGGTGCTGACAGTGAGTGACCATACTGGTCTTTCGTATACAGTGTGTGAATTATACTAGCACATCGAGAACTACATTAATTCGACTAATTTAGTAAAATAAGGTGAAATGCAAAATGAAGCAATCAGAATTTTACACAACCTCTACAAGTGCAGATATAATGTATCAAATGAGTCGAAAGTAAAGGAACTGACTTACTGTTGATTAGGTTATGAGTGGACGGGACCTTAGAATTTCACCGGTCAGATCAATATTGTTTGAGGAAAATATCGAACAGTGGCGTCCCTATCATGCACTCGCGATACAACGACCTTTGACCTTTTTAAGAGTTCGAAGATTCGCATGTTTCAAATGACGTGATCTAAGCTCGTACAATGGTTGAAACTTCAACGTTCCTCGAACTTCTCGAAGAAAAATAAATGGAATTTTTGAATTTACTGTAGATACGCGTAATTCGATAGTTGCTGACCATTTGACCTGCCCGCGAGCGAAGCCGGATGTAGCTTGAAGAGAGAGAATCAGAAATGATCCACAAACAGGAAGTGCGTCGCTAAATAATGCATTCGTTCATGGATGGATGATCGGGATTAAAGCCAAGAGCGAAGAAACCTTATTTGCATATTTGTTCCGCACACGGTCACGTGACTAACTGCGCAAACTTCGAATGTCTGTGGAAGGTCAAAGTTCGCCGCGCTCATTCTTTCGAATGCAATACATGCAGACGACTTTCTCACGCACTATGGTTTACTGAACTGTGTTTGTGTTCTATAGGCGTATAACGTCATCCTCCGGAGCGCGAACGAGGTGGAACTTTCGTATACTGTGGAAGTATATAAGATGAAATAAAATCGTATGAAACTAATCGAAAAGAGGGTGATGATCGAATGCATGTAAATTAAATGTAGCATTGTCGAAATGACTTATTTTAGAAAATACCTGAATTGAACCAGAAGTTGCCGGATGTAAGGATGTGTCTTAATAAGTGTGCTCAGATGAATGCTACACGAATTTCGCTATTGGAAGCCGTAAAACTGATTTAAAAAACTTCACTCGAATTTATCGCTGTTTTTAAACCAATTAATGCATTCATTTTGCACACGTGACTTCAAGACGGACAAAATTGCTTTTCGTAAAGTTTCTGTCTGAGTACCCCTGTTTTCATACGCGCTATCCAATGGCAAAAATGGAGGCCAATAGTCAAAATATTAATACGGGTAATACTGAAACTTTTTCTAAACAATACATGTAGCATTATTTCAAAATTATTACAGATAAAAACTTTAAGAATATGAATTCCGGTACTTTATTTTAGGTTTTACACTAGTATTAAATAGAAAATTTCGGGATTAGTACGAATTCGAGTTTCATTCGGGTCATTTAGGTAGAGTAATACAAAAACAAAATTTGGATACAGTAGCTTTAAGAAAAGGAAGGTAATTTAAATTTATAAAACTATACTGTAGATGAATCCCAGCAATTTTAGACATACTTTGTATGTATTTTTATAATAAGTATAAATGGGTTGCTTACTTCGCCAATTAGGCTAACACTCGTAAATTTCATTCATTAAGTCACAACCTCACATTTTAATTGAGGTCGCAGACGATTTTATTAATAAAGCGGAAGAATAATTAGGGCAATAAGTATACGTTACCATTTGAATTATGTTTTACCTTCCAGCTATTATTAGAACGTCATGAATTTCCTAGACCTACGGTCTACGAAGTTTAAGATTGCAAATTGCAACTATTTACCATGTTCAAAGAAGATAATTCGAGGAGAGAATCCTACAGTATAGGGTTACTTCGAATTTATTCATTGTCGCAAAATTATCTTTCATATTTCCACACTGGATGATAGATTCCATATTTCAGCATAAATTTTTAATAAAACGCAGTTGTTTCGCTGAAGACAAGTAAAATAGCATTAAGTATGGATTCTTTGTGTGGCTGAGAAAATGTCGCTTACCTTAAAAGACAGTTTCAAATGACAAAAAAAAATGTTTTCAAATTTATTGTCAAAAAACAAAATTGAAGCAATCACGATAATAGAATACGAAATAAAAGATATGCTGAATTCGATATGATCGGATAGAACAATGACATAAACCAAGATGCGATTCAAGCAAGATTTCGATCATTGAAATTTAATAACAATGATCAACTATTAAAAAAACGATAAATTTGAATGAATACATCTAATTTGTTATTATTATTTTAACAGCATTGTTAACCTGGATTTTATTCTTTGATTAGTCGATGCTAAAATCACAATTTTAAATAACTTCTTTACCTTCTCTGGCTAAAAGCTCCGAACCATTAAGTTTTTAAAACTTTATATTCTTTAAAACTTTTAACGTTTTTAATTTTTAATATTTTATGAGTCCGGATGTTATTTGTTACAATTATCATTGTTATAAAATTTCACATGGATGAATTGTCATCGCTAGCCATTGATAATATTTCCATAACGTAGCAAAAAACCTAGAATACATTATCTTATTTTAACAAAAGACATAATTGCACAATGCATTAATTTCTCAATTAATAGTTGATTTAGTCTAATTTCATTGTGGAAAACTAATCTGAAGTTTCTTTTGATTTTTAAGTAAACGGAAAAGTGTCAACATCTGGAAAAAAAATTGTTGACGTAAGATATTACATATTTACATATTCAAACGGAAGAATGTTTTTATGTTTAGTACAGTAAATCAAATAACGTCTTTAATAATCAACTTAAATAAACATTGTCCAATGAGTTTGTCCAAACGAGCCTCGAGAGCGCACTTACCCTTCGATAGGTTTCACTAATACTGTAGCGAAACAAAATTTCAGAAAATATAGGATCAGCAATTTTACAAATATTACGCATAAATGAAAGAAATAAGAAAAGTACCGAAAAACAATAAATGTCAATAATAAAATCAAACCTTTAGTTTTTTGTTTGTTTCATAGCGATAGACTTACCAAGCCATCTTTCTCACACAATCTATGGGTCAAAGGTCAGGATTGGTGCCTGAAGGACGGATAAAAACACATATCACAAATTAGATTATGACCTGTCACATAATTTAACACTTAAATTATGATAGGTTACAGAAAAGCTTTCAGAGTCGGTACCGTGTTTCAAATTCTCCACTGAGAGAATGCAGCTTAGCAACAGGAAATTAAAAATAATTAGAAAAATGGGAAACATTAGTTTGTTTCGTCCGATTTACAATAACTGAAATAGAATTACCAACAGGTGGAGCAATTTGCCATTCTGAAAATGAATAAAATATGGAAAGAACTATCGCAGGTATATGTACCCTGTACATGTACATGTATACCTTTCTTATAGTACGAAACAGTATTAAAACAATACAGTGGAACCTCGTTATGACGAATCTCAATAAAACAATGCGTTTAAATCATAGTTATCAAAAGATTATCTGATGTCTGACAAAACATGATTTCAACAATTAGAATTAAATCTTCATCGCAGTTTGGAATTAAATCCTACCCCAGGTACTTCGTTTTAAACGAAGAAATCAACATCATTCGTCCAAATCCTATAGGATGGGGACTGGAAATGAGTTAGTCCTATGAGGTTCCATTTTATCGTCTTCTATGAGAAATCCAACAGTGCTCACAATGTTTGTAATGGCAAAGAATTTTTCTTACAGAAACAGCTGATTTCCAGCGACACAAATTGCTCAAACTAATGTTGATTTATTTATATATAATTGATTTATTAGTAATTCTAATTGAGTTATGTGGATAGAATAAACAGACTCATGCTTCACCCAAGAAACAAATTAATATTTGACTGAAAATCAAATATGGTTAACAGGAGATTAAGCGGTGTACCAACATTACTGGAATAAATCATTATTATTGTGATAGAAACTTGTTAGAATCTAATTCACGGAATACAATTTCAACTTAAAAGAGTCATAACGCACCAACGGACGTCAATGAGTGAATGAAGTTTTCAAAATATAGCTCGAAATACAAAATACTATCGTTGTTTTCCCACTGTTTTCCATCCACTGTAATCCAGAATTATCTTAAATCCAACTAAACCAACAAATAAATACACGTCAAATCTGTCGGAACAAAGTAACTTTGCGAGAAACAAGTTTGCGGATATTAAATAAAAAAAAACGTACGATTTTCTCCCAAAATGTATCTACAAACTAAGCGTGTGTAACTTGGAATTTTCTTCATCAAATTTAGAGTTTTTATTAGATCTCTATATCAAAGTGCATCACGTCTTCAGTCTTTATTTCGAGTTTCTACACTTTGGAGTTTTAAGGCTTACTAATTTTTTTTCTTTGATACAAATTCGCATTTTCTTCCAATTTCTAGTTTGTTTCACCGTATTTAGAAGAGACGGCATCTTCTTGATCCCTTCAGGATTCTCTTGACCACTCACGTGATGTTCAGGACGGCAGGAAACGCGATATTCAGGGACGATCTTCATCGAATGACGTATAACGAAAGCTGATAACGATAGAAAAAAGGAGTTTTCGTAGTACGTAACGCTTTGACTTCATTTTAGTCACCTTTTTGTCCCGGAGTTCGACGCACGAAATTTCACTGTTTTTCGCTGAAAATTCTAGCGTCCAGTGACAAACTTCACGAGTATAAAAGCGTCCTTTGAACGTCCACGCCGAACACACTTAGACGCACAGTCCGTCACGGTTTTTCCCAAGTGTTTGCTAGAAAATATAAAAATAGATATTTAATTAATGGTGAAAACAATGTGGTTACTTAGGGGCCATTCAAAAAAGACGTCCTTAAAATGTCCTCAAAATTGGACTCCTCCCTTCCCGCATTGTGTACGGTCAATCAGTCAATCAGGAGCCCCCTTCCCCCAATCAGATGTCCTAAACTTAAAAAAATTGCATTCGGAAAATTTCGAAAGTTTTGCAAATTTGTCCTCAGAATCTGTTGGAAATTTTGCAAATTTCTCCTCGGAAACTGTAGAAAATTTTACAAATCTGTACTCGAAAAGAGTTAAAAATTTTGCAAATTTATGCTGGAGAAAAATGATAATTTTTCAAATTTGCACTGGGAAAATTTGAAAGTTTACAAATGGACCCTGAGCTTTTTAGTTCTCTAACTATTCCGGGTTTCACAGGACTGGAGGTACCCTGTTTACTGACTTTTGCAATTTATAACACATCACCTATGCGATGTTGCCCTCCATTTAATTTCCTTTTAATTTAGAAACTGATTTTATTTGGCATTTTTTTATCGAGTGGACGTCCGAGTTGGTCATACCCCCCTCCCTACCCCTGTCCACATTGTGTCCGTGACTCCACCTATCCCCCCTCCTATCCCCCCCTTACTATAGTCCACCAAGAAACTAAGTCAAAAAACCACAAAAAAAAAACAACCAGAAGTTTAAATGAATTAAAGTTATGTTCATGCTTACTTAATAAAAAAAATACCAGTATTTAAACTCAGAAGTTATTTTCTTATTTATTTTGTGAAATTAATTTGAGCAAAGCCGGACATTTTTTGTTTACTCATATTTTTTTATTTGGCAAACTGTCCACAAAATCGATATATTGGAAATATTTTGCAAAAAAATTGATCTATGGGAAATATTTTGCAAAAAAAAAAGTCTTAACATAAATCTATGTCCACACTGGAAAAAAAACATGGAGGTACTTTTTGTTGCCAATAGGTGGCAAGCTGTTTCTATTGCGAGGTATTGCTGGAAAGTTATTTCTGTTCATTTCCTTCAAGTGGAAAGTTATTTCAACTGAAATAATCTCCTGTTGCTGCACACACGGAGCGATATTTTCAGAAAATATCCCTACAGTATGACAGCATGACTGTAAAACCTATGACGACAGTTTCTTTCCAGAAATAACTTGCTCAGTATAGGACCAATTTTTATTCTAAGAACATATATCTGGAAACAAATTTCGGGATATAAATTGCTTCGTGCTTGACAGGGCCTTTATGTAACGAATTTATAGAAACATTTCATGCAGCAAAATTCTTTAAGACAATTTCGGTAAAAATTTATGTAAACAATTTGTGTAAAACAATTTGGTAAGGGACCATTCAAAAAGGACATCCTCATGTAGGGGGTAAGTCCTGATTGCCAGGCCACAATGCGGACAAGGGGTAAGGAGGAGTCCAATTTTGGGAAAATTTTGAGGACGTCCTTTTTGAATGGCCCCTAACAAGATGAAGTAAAACAATTAATGTAACCAGCAATTAGCAACAAAAAGTTGGGACGTCTCAGTGGGGACGTAGCATTCCATGTTTTGAAACAAACATCAACAGGTCAGAGAAAATCGTACAGACGATTCCCGACTCCCCATGTAACTCATAAAGACACAAAGAGCATTTATGGATGAACAAAAAATTGGAAAAATGCAGAGAAAAAAGCAAAAAAGGCGTCGTCCCGACAGAATGTTTCCTATTTGTCAAATTGTAATACTATATACACACCCAGGCGCGCTCACGTATAATATAAATCTTCAATTTTAACTCGCAATACGTTATTTTTCAAGTTGTTGCCGCAAAAAAGCTGTCACCATAAATGTTGCTTTTATAAGTAGAAAAAACTTGAACTAGGCAACTGATATATATCTTCGGCAACAATTCGATACACTAGCTCCGTTTTTTATTCCTTCGTGAAAGTTATGAATTCCTACTTTCTGTTCATAGTACGCAGCCCTCGCGATATTTCATGCTTAATAGCACGTCGAGATATTCACCCAAAAATAAATCGATGAAACAACAATAAATCTCGTCTCGAATGCTTATAAACCACTGGCGTAACTCCCATCGACAGTACTACGTGTATATGTACCTCTGATCGCTTCAATGACCGATGAGAAATGAGAAAATTAAAAGATTTGGGGAAACGCATCGAAATTTTAAATTGATTTTGACAGAAATTCAATAGAAGAAAGAGGTTTTGAATGTCAAGCGATGGATTTTTGCGCCAGAAATAAGACAAAATAATGCATCTCTTTCTCGAAACGTCTATAACCTAAAACAAAATCCACATCCTGCCATAGTTTCATTCTATTCGTGGGACCCGACTCTATAAACGTGTATATCATGTGCACGTTTGTTTAACATACATGAACATTTTTATACAAATAACACGAAGGTAAATTTATGCAACATTTTAAATAATTGTTTACAAAACAAAGTTTTCGTATACTTCGGCGTACAATGTTTTGTATTTTGCATAGGATCTCATATTGCCCAACAATAATGTGGAAAATTTGACGAAATTAACGAAGCTGTAATCAACTCGTTGTCACATTGAAAAAAAATCACATTCTTTATGCAACATTTTACATAAAAACGTGACTTTTAGGAGAATTTTTTTTTTAAAAAAAAACAATATACTATATGACTTCTTGAGAGAAGATATCAATTTTATAAGGGAATTCCCATACAAAATTATTAAGTTTCATCTTTTTAGATTAAGTAAATACTTGTTAAGACGAATCTCAAAGGGCGTGAAAATTTATTGCTTTAAAACGAAGTTCGTGTTATCAGCAGTCAGATAAAACATGATTTCAACAATAAGAACAAATTGTTTCATCGAGGTATGGATGAAATCGCTACACTTTTATGAAGTTGGAATTACAATCGAACCTCGTTAAGACGTATCTTAATTAAGGAACGTCAACATTTTTTCGTTTCAACCGTTGTTTTTATTACCAGAATTCAGACAAAACACGACTTCATCAATAAGAACTAAAGTTTCATCGAAGCTTGCATGAAATCCTAATCCCAAATACAATATACAATGTATATTAATGGAAAGTTGTAGAAACTTTTATCGTACCTGTTTTTTTTTTGTTTTTTTTTCATTTTGTCCAGATTCATTCCGAAATCTGGAAATGAGATCGAAGTATAAGATGTCGTTTCATCACCTCGTTTAATCCGTCGTTAAAGTAAAGGGTAGTCGTTGAAATGGGAATTCTTCATGTACTCCGGAAGAAGAAAAGAGTAATGCTGCGTGGTTCTAATGTAAGAGCGATGGAGGTTATTTGATAAAGTGGCGTGTTAGTTGATTCGCAATATCTTTTGGCACTCGTGTGCCAATTCGTTGAAATATGAGGCGTCCACTCGCTGAGTGAACCACAAATCACGGTGATGAATGAAAGGCCAGCGCATTGGGTAGCGCAGGGTCAAGACCCCGATTGTTTCAGCTTGAATGACCAGCGAGAAGAGGGCGAAATGCGACATATTGTTATTACGGCATTGAAAAAGCATAAAAGGACCGCGGCCATTCAACGGCGACTACAATGCACTTGGCTGTAATGGCAACGAAAACGATGGAAAATTGCCAATATCACTCGCCACGCCAATTTTCATACCAAAGTCCGCAATTCTCGAATCAAATCCAATTTGCGGATAATGCGTTTGGAAACGATAGGGCGGACCTTTCGCCCATCTTATTCAAAAGTTTTAGGACACGCATTTCCTCGCCAATTTGCGACATATACGAGAATCTATCCATTCTATCGGATACGTACGATGGTTCGTAATTAGTCATCATCTAAAGCTGCGTCCACACTGGAGGAACTTTCTGTTGCTCGGTCCTTCAACATGTTCATGAAAAGTCCGTATTGTTTAGAAACAAAAATTCCGTTACATTTTCTGCTTCGATGAAATAAAGTGGTAAATATCAAAGGAAGTCTAGCAACACTAGTGTACATTTTTGTTTCCTGGAGTGATACCGATTCAAAACGAACCAACTTAAGTAAACTGTTCCCTTAAGTTGCTTTTTTGGTATGGACCGAATGTTCCCGAATGAGAAAACAGAAGCAACTCAATATCTTCCTAAAATAAGTTGATTCGGTGAAGACAGAATGTTCCAATACGTTTACGTAAGTTTATGATTCCTGGAACAATTAGTAACAAAAGGTTCCTCCAGGGTGGGTACTTTAGAAAACAAACTGGATCATTTCGTTGCTAATTGTCGCCATTTGTTTCCGAAAACAAACGTTAACTTATGTAAGAACATAACTTTTCGTTTCCAGAAACAAATGGTAACAATTTGCACTTTTCCCGTATAATTATTATTTATTTCACTCGACAAATTCCCGATTTTTTAAGCTTTCCGAGAATTGAAATGCGGGTGGTTTTTCTAACAAGATCGTAGAACAACGAAAGAATTACGGAAACTATATTGCGGCCATCTTCGAAGAGGTTTTTAAGAAAGAAAAAAAAAAAGAAGATAAATTGAATATAGACAAGTTATCCTTCCGGCCACAAACGGTGCTCATGGAGAAGTGTACTGATGTTGGATACAAAATTCGACGAGTTACTTATAAAACATTCTGTGAACCGAGTGTTTCCATAAGACGGGAAAGGATATGTGTTCACATTTTTGTAGAACCACTCATGATACATTTATAATCAATGTGGAAGCTTCGTTCAATTTTCGAGACTTTCGAGATCATCGTATAGAATAATCCTTGAAATTCAATCGGATATTGCTATTCTTTCGACGAAGTTGCGTATTGATTTTGCAATCATTTTCTGAATACAAAATTCCAAAAATGCTCTATATAAAGTGATAATAAAGTGGGAAACGTGACTTTATTACGATCACTTACCCGTTCGATAATCTTTTAGATATGCAGTATTTCAGAATGATAGTCAATAAACACAGTATGCAGACTTCGTCCACTTTTACCCAACCATGTGCTCGCAGCGCCGCATAGGTAGATTGATTATGGGGCACGTCGTTCACTTAAGTGAGTTACTCACTCCTACTTCACTCACCAAAGTGA
The DNA here is from genome assembly GCA_034697705.1 of Ommatoiulus sabulosus. Taxonomy (NCBI): domain Eukaryota; kingdom Metazoa; phylum Arthropoda; class Diplopoda; order Julida; family Julidae; genus Ommatoiulus; species Ommatoiulus sabulosus. The sequence goes on along the minus strand of JAQGAO010002233.1, from coordinate 10,091 downwards.
ACTACTTCAATGAACTAGTTAATCGTTCATTAGTTCGAAACGGATTTAAGTGAATTAGTGTGAACTGTCGTTCACTTACTCACAAGCACTCATGCTCAATTTGAAATTATGTATTGTTTTAATTTGATGTAAATGATGTAATTTGATTTATATTATACTATACAAGTTATGTTATATACTGCATATTGTGCTAACTGGAAAGTAGCTGAAATAATTAACTTAAATACATATGTAAAGTGTTATTAAGAAAAACAGTTCTGAATTACTTTTACGTATTTAAAATCTTGTGTGGTTGCACTATTATAATTGGAAGATTTTGTTCACTATTATAATACAATAAAGTGGTAAAAATTAAATAATGCTATATTTAACGCAGAAATTTAAACCACATTTTTTTGTCAAGCAGAGCAACGAATCAATGATTTTTTTTTTTTTTTTTGAAAAACAAAGAGCCTCGAATTGCCTACCTACGTGAACCACAAAGAAATATGATATAAAAACAAGAACCTAATTTCATTTTGAGGCAATATTTCTGTCGAGATTTCTCCCAGGATTTAGCAATGCAAGGTTGAGAGTTACCCTAAGGTAGATTTTCATAGTGCCTTTCCTCTCCTTATGCTATTTTTTTTATTTCGCTTTTCCGCAATATATTTTAAATTTGATTGTCAAAGAAAATCCATCGATACCCACAACAACCTGGCGGCCATATTGAATTTGTAGTCTGCCTAAAATTAGAAGTGGAAACTGAACGAATGCTGCGAGGATGAATGATAATACAATTTTCTAGGCTGGATTGAATTATGCTCGATCTAGACAAACAGTGAGACGCAAATCAAACGATCAATTGAGGTCGGCTTGTATTTCGTTAGCGAGTCGTACCACGTTCGATAAATGAACATTTTGAGGACCAAAAAAGAGATTTTGAAAGTCCAACGACGATTTGCAATGACATTTTAATTTTTTAAAATAATTTAATAATTCAAATTACAAATTTAAAATAACATTACAACTATAAATTTAAAAAATGAACGGTAATTAAAAAATAATAGATCGAGGACTTACTACATTAACTAAAACTATAAAATAAATCTTGAAATAAAATACTATTTCCTTTGACGAAATTATGTTCGAGAAATTATAGCATTTTTTATATAGAAAATTATTAAATGAAGATTTTGAGGACCTAATAAAAGATTTTAAAAGTCCAATTATTTTCAATGATATTTTCAATTAAAAAAACCCATTAATTATTAAAAATGAAAAACTGAAAAATTTAATATAAAGATAATAGACGAAGGACTTCATACTGTACATCTAACTAAAACGAGAAAATAAATCTTGACATAAAATAATATTTCCTTTAACGAAATTAATTATGTTTGAGAATTTCTAGCATTCTTGGTTTGATTCGAGAGACGAATAACATTTTTGGTAGATATTTTCAAGAAAAAAATTTTACAAGCTGATATCCGTAACATTTTTGAACAGAAATTTAAAATAACATTCAATTTCAACCAATGAGAGTGTCGATTGTCACGTGTTGTCACGTCTGTCAAAAAGGCCATTCGTAAAGCGTCTGTCGAAGTACCCCCATTATTTCCATAATACTCCAATAAATATCTTCAGCAGAAAATACCAAATTTACAGAAAACGTGTCAGGCAGGTTTGCGGTACTACAGCTACACCTAGCTACGTGACATTTCCTCGAGAAAATTAAATTACTCCGCAGGGTTTCAATGCTGACAAATTAAACTTTAGCTGAACAACAACTTATAAAAAACACCAATTTGTAATATTGATTGCAGACGAATAACGCGCGATTTCCCAAAAGACTATACGAAGTTTCAGCGTTTAATTGAATTGACTGAAATGACATTTAGATCCTAAATTGGATTCTGCTGTTAATTCTTTTTAGAGGGTGTCCTATAGTGGTTACTCGTTGCATGCACCGATGGTACTTTTTTAAAATTAAAATGACTTTTTCATTTAAGATACTAATTTTAAATAATAAAAGATTAATACCCTAGCTCCAAATGAGTTGGCCTCGTTATTTCCGGAAGCGTTTATCGAAAAATATATATTATACCTAAAACTTTACCTAAATTATATCTAAAAATTCCCATAACGAACGGACCATGAACTGATTATGATAACCTCTCAAGTTTTTAAAAAAGTTTATTCACGTGGTTTTTCCCCATTTTCTAACCCAGAGTCCTCCCAGAAATTTCAATTTCAACTTCCCTGACTTTCCAAGGTTTTAAATTGACATTAACCAATATTATCCACGATTTTGCAAACTCTACAAGGACAACTTTCAATATTTGGAATATTTACTAATGTCAATTTTACAATATTAATTAGCCTGACATTTTTCTGAAAATTTTACAAATTTGTATTCGCAAAATGTTGAAAGTTTTGAAATTTGGTAATCGGAAAAAGGTTGTAAATTTTGAAAAATTGGTCTCAGAATCTGTTGACGAAAGTATTGCATATTTCTTCTAGAAAACTGTTGAAAAATTTACAAACCTGTACTCAAAAACTGTTAAAAAATGTACAAATTTGTCTTCGGAAAAGATTGAATATTTTGTAAATTTGTTTTCGGAAACTGTCGTAAATTTTGCGAATTTGTTCTGCATGGAAATTTTTTTAAAAGTTTGCAAATTGGCTCTGAGCATTAATTTTGGATTGTGACAACATTAATACGTTGAATTTCCATGACTTTTTCGAAATAAGTCATTCTACCCTGACTTTCCAAACATTTTAAAGTTCCCTTACTTTTCCAAGTTTTCCAGGTCTGGAGGTACCTTGTAATCTAAAGGTGAAATTTTTAATTCATATACGTATTAAGGTAACAATTTTCATATTTAAATTTTGTAATATCTATCTTCCATGTCATAGCCTGTTTCCAATTCTTGAACACCCCAAATTCATACGTTCCATTTCATTATGATCCATATATTGCCCCTCCCCCAGAACACTCACGTTTTTCGTTTTATACCATTACGTTCGATTTACTGCCTCCAATTCTAAATCACTCAATTCTAATATTCCATTCTTTACATATTGAATATTCGATTTAGTGTCTCCATCCTTGTCAATTTCCAGCCAATAAGCTAAGTCAATTCCGAGCATCCAACATCAGCGGCCTGAGGCCGCGTTGCATCTTTCCAAATATTTCCAAACGAAATTATGCTTTGGAAAAAAGAAAACAATATGCATATTATTATATGCAACGTGCATTATTTATACTATGCATTGTATAACAGGAGAATATTTATAATATATGATATTCATCGTTCGATGAATATTTTCACATGTTTCGAGAGCCATTATAATAGAACGGGAAAAAATGGCGGCCAGGAGCAAATATCACACTTACTGTATGTCTGCAAAAACGATTTAAAAACATTTCAGAACGACTAAGATAAACAAATTGGCGTGATTTGTATTATATCACGAGTTAAATTATGCCAATATTGGCAACGAGCCAAAAATTCAGACAAAACATGATTACACCAATATGAACTAAAGTTTCGTCGAAGTTTGAGTGAAATTCTCAGAGAATGATCGAAACTTAATCGGGGCAAATCCATGTACATTTTATTTTCATATTGTCTGAAGTTCGTTTTAACGTAACATAGCGCGAATGCTCGGGATCTCCAGCCTCCAATTCATTCATTTTAGCCGAAAATTTCTAATTTCCGAATTTGTTCATCCCTATGACAGGACTGGAAATGAGTTAATTCGTACTAACAGAAATTCGAATAAAGTGAGTTCTTAATTCTTAATGCTGATTGCGACCAGTGTTTGTCAGATCACACAACAAATACATCTTCAGTGAAATAACATTAAAAAACTAACAGATCTTGGTGTATCTGAGGCTACAGTATATATCTGCATTTCCTCGTCATATACTATTAATTTTAATCTTAATCTTAAACCTCAGTCGTTTCTTTATTGGTCTCCAAAATATAACAGAAAGTGTCTCCAGAGGAATTCTTATTCGGTATCTAAACGCATCAAAGTTTGCGATTCCGTACAAAAATAGGCGAAAAATGGCCGACGCGACGTTGCCAAAATAAGTTTAAATACCTTAATTGCAGAAAGGCGATGTTAAAGCTGATTGAAACAGTTTTTCAGAAAATTTCTCTTCTTGCTTTCGTGTATGCCTCGCATTTCTAGGGCTTGCTCATTCAGTGTCCAAAATAAGTTTAATGAGAATTAGAAGCCTAGGCAATGAGATTGTTGGACTTGTTTACCTGTTTCTTAAGGCTTCTCTATTTTTATGAAAGAATAGGGCAAAAAAAATCCAGAAACAAGCCAGCATATGCTATCGTCAAAGGTTTACAGTAAGTATTTCGAGGGCCGCGACTTTTGTAAATATGATTAGTTGTTGGCCTTGCTTTGAAATATGATCAAAGCTATAGATTTTTCGAGTCATAAACTAGGGAGACAAATAATTATAGGGTATATAGGAAGCCAGCGTAAAAAGATTTTTACAACCACAGTGTGTTCTAAGAAATCAATGGTGAGGCTAAATATCAGCTTCCTTTTCAAAAAGACAACATATATAGAACCATTTTTTCACTTATAAAATAAACTGTATATTAAAATTTAATCACGGCTTCTCCTCCAATAGCAAGTTGCTTCATTTTGACCAAAAATAAACATCGTTTGAAATTCAACTCATTTTTTTGGACCTGCAGAAAGACCTCAAAAAGTTCTTAAAATAGAAAGTTTCTAAATGGGAATGTCATTAAAATAAGAAAAAAAACATGTGATTTGCACTCATATAGGGATTTTTTTGAGATTACAAAAAAATTAGGAATAGTAACATTTTCTCATTTTTTTTCTCATCGTTAGGAAATCGAAATAATTTTGATACGAGTATTGCTAACTTCGGTTGTGGAGGCCATTTTTTCTCAAACTCCATGTTACCAACTTGGAAAAACAGAAATTCAACCCATTTTGGGAAATTCCCCGTTCACGGAAACTACAGTGACAAGAATAAGCGCTATTTGAAGAAATTTATTTCGTAAAAAAAACCCAGAGGGAATGTGTTATTTTTGTTATCAGCGCAACAGTTCGTAAAACGTTGTTTTCGTAAATGGGATGTGCGTAAAAAAAGGCGTGTCGACTGTATGATCTTTGTGCATTACATGTGCAGTACTTCGGCATTTACATTATTTTATAAAAACAGCATTGCATGCAGCCGGATTGATTTGAATTTCAAATTCAAGTTGTTTGGAAGTTCATGTTTAAAAAATGGAAAATATGCCATGTGCATGGGAAAGCCTTATAAATAAAAATGTTTAAACACGAATAAACCGCATGGTATAGACATCAGTTACATTATTATTATTATACGGTATTCTTTTTTTTTTTTGGAGAATTGAGTCGCGTCTCAACCTGTATGGATTTCAATTTTTTTTGGAATCATCGTGAAGTTCCCGTGGCGAGTGGTTCGATCATTTAATTTCAATTTCGTTCTCTCTTTTTATAACAAAAAAACCTTGAAGGTAGTCATTTTGTATTTCTATTTCACAGTTGGCCCTAAATCAGCTTCACTTCATTTGTTTCGTTTTATATCCGCCTCTCCTTCAATATCTTCGCAATTTCTCTACTTTTGTTCCCCCAACCCCCTTAACATGGAAGCTCTTGTGAGATGAGTGCTCCACTCACTCGGTGGTGTCACAAAACCTGAAGACTTTCGCATTTCGGGGTCCCCCGAGGGATCCCACGGTGGATCTTTTCGGGCAATTACGTTATGCGAAGAAATCACTCAGGGCCTCCAGCACAAAAGTACGCGGATCCGAGCAAGGTGACACCGGTGCACCGTGAAGATGAACTCATCATTTCCATCATAGTGGTTGCCAAGAGGAGCGGGTGTAGCGTTTCATCTTGATTTAAATGCTCAAAATAATCGTTCCAAAAAAAAAATTATGGGGCACCCCATATCACAGATTTGGATTTTAAATACATTATAAATGTTAGTATCGTATTTAATCTTTTACATAATCGAATTCATATAGTTAACAAGATTTACTTCGTTTTTTAATAAATTTCATATTTATCACCCATAGTGAAATTTTTTCAATTGATTTTCAATATATATGTCTCGATCTTTCTGTACGCTTTGTTTCTGTCTATAAACATGAACAACTGAATCAATTACATGTATACTACTTTTAACATTAGATAATTATACAATTTACATTCTGTTAATGTTCTACATCAGTACGTATTAGAATTATTAATCTTCCATTGGCATATGATGCAACTCGTGGTCGTATTTTCACCCCCAAACTCTTTCACCAAACATTATCAAATTTTTGTCGAAAATAAAATCTCAATACTCACCTTTGTAATACATTTCTCGATACATCGTTGGACAATCCTTCGCCTATAACGATAACGAAAAAACAAATTGATTAGAAATGCAATTGTAACGGATGAACGACTCTTCACAAATCAATGCTACAGTAGGCCTATATAATGAACATGTTCTAATCCTAAATTAGAAATATTCTAATGTTAATATCCTAGTGTTGGACACGTTTTACTCCTAATGTGCACATGACATCATCCGTCGTCATCGGCGGCCATACTGTGGTACATTCGATGACCTGTGGAACGAAAGCGCCTGATAAGCAGCTGTGGAAGTTCTGCCATGACCAGCTTGTCGTCTGCACGACCAAATTATCTATAGCAAAGGCAACCATTTTTGCAAAAGTAGAAATCGAACGTATCACAATATAGCTGACTTGGGCGGAGCCAGCCCACGTGACATGACCGTCGTCTGCTCGCGAGTAGGCTACTATCTATAGCTAGAAAACAGCAAAGTACTGTACAATTTTTATACGAATTTATACGTTAATTACATCAGTTAGCACAAACGAGTCGTAATGTCCACAAGTCCTTAGACGTTGGCAGCGCGGCAATATGCAAACCTCATTAAATCAAGAGATGAACAGACGCAGTTCTATTTTTCATTCCGCATTCAAAATATAGGCGAAATTGCACCGCGGAAAGATAATCGGAAAAGTTTATTAGTAATTCGCGGCCATTACGTGAAATAGCGGGCGTATTTCAGGCGCTTACTTTATTTATCGTAATAATTTTATTCGTAATAAGCGTTGGCTTTTACAATTGCTTTCGCTGAAATGCGCCATTTTCGGTGGTTTCAATTGGTTCATAATCCGAGCGAATCAGTTCAAAGTTATTACGCCTTTAATCTGCGAGAGAAGGCTATCCGGAGATTGGCGAATTAGTTTAAGTAGGGCATTAACTAACCGCAACTGCTAATGAAAAAGCTATTACCGTTTCCGCCTATATTTACTCGTGAGAAAAATAAGAAAAACACTCCAGCATTTCACGCTAATTGCACGTTTAAGACACCGCGCTATCCACTTGGAAATTTCAATGATTAAATAAGCCAAAATCACGTCGAGTCGTCAAAATTAAGGCCATTCTCGACGGTAAAAAGTTGAGATAAGTTTTCATTACTGAATATAACCGCCAAATTTAGTTTTCATTCAAGGGCAAGATGTTCGGAACTGTAAGGTTGTGAAATTAATTTGATTATTTTTAAATGCAGCATCTTTTTTACATTAACGAGTAAATAATTAAAGTTTCTCGTGAAGATATGCGCAGCAAATTTAACATCTTCAAATCAGGTTTTGTTAATGTCAGTTTAAAGTTGTAAATCCTGTTCATCCTGCATAAATTTGTCTCATTTCGCGGACATTTTGATTTCAGAAATTTGTATTTGAGAAAAATGCAATCAAATGTTGAATTACGAGTATACGTGTTCAGGTATAGTTCATGCTCACTCTTCATACAGCCAAAGCTCAATATGAAACGAGCTTAATTTGTACGCAAAAACCTACTTTCGAATTTGGAGCAATTCGTTTAGCTGCAAAATAAATTTTTGTATTAACTTTAAGCCGAGTATACAGATTGCAACAAACAGCAAACATGTTGTCCCAAATTGTGTTTTTCCAAATGCGATTTTCTCCTCAAAATGTTTGCCGTTTGCTGGAAATTTTCGGAGGGAACATTTTGAACAAACAGAAACATGTATGTTTGTTGTTTGTTGCAGCATGCAGTCTGTACTATACATGTAGGCTTTATAGAATGAATTTAGAGCGTGGGGAAAAGTAAATTTTTCAGATATTTGTTGAACATTTAGAAACAAACAATATCGCGGATCTTGATTTTCAGATCGTTTTACACCTTGCATTACACGAGGTACTACGACATACCAGCATCAGAGGCCCCCTTCCTTGGTGTTTTAATGTTTTTCACAACATTTTCTATCCACTAGAACACAATCGTGTTGGTAAAAAGCATCCTCTCGAGCACTATATATACGAGACAAAATTGCAAGCAGTGATCGTTGCGAGGTAAGTGCGATGCTAATGCATCGCTTAGCACGAATATCCGTTTTCTTGTCATGAAAATTGTAAATACATCAAAGCGATGACATTGGTTCATGTCGGTTGATCACAGAACGGAGGCATTGGGAAAATGAACACATGTTGCCGATAACTATACGTCGCTACATCATCCATCCATTCAACTCGAGGGATATGAGTGTCATTTCGTGCGATAAAAAAGACGAGTTGACCGAACAAATATTTGTTCGCAGATCGGCCGCAATGGCGCTGCATGTGGGCGAATTGGATTGGCACCACACGATCGGGGACGAAATTGATGCTGCGTTATACGCAGGGTTAGTCTTAGGAAATGGAAACAAATGGGATACTAAACTGTGCGTGCGGTGTATCGAATTTATAGTTGATAGGTGGTGGGACAATAATATACAGCATACTGTTTGCTCGCAATGCTATATAGTCTTATTGAACCCTTGGCTAGAGAAACGCTTTCAAAAAAACTTTCAGAGCTGTCAAAAACTTAGCAGCAAAGACTTAGACATTTATCATAAAGTCTTGTCTAAGATACATCCTGAAATATTGAGTATAAAAATGCATGTTCATAAAAATAAACATTTTGGAGATAATTTTATTTCTTTAATAAATTAATTTCTTGAGACAACTAAAGAATGACAGCTGATTCTTCATTTTTTGTTTAAATCGATAACGTTTCATCCATTTTAGAAGTGGTTTAAATAACCATTAGAATGAAGGTACTATAATTATGACAGTATTTTCATTTTTGAGGAAATTTGTAAATCGCGAAACTACCAAACACATACATGTATACAGTATATCTTAGTAGTGGACTAGTGGTGAAGTGTTTACTCGGTATGCATATCTGGAAATAAATCAGCAGAATTCCAGTGAAAGTATACAAGTGTACACTCTAAAAAAAAACCGATATACCAAATAGAACCTTTTGAGGTTCTTTCCCTCGCTACACCAGGAGAACCTTTTTAGGTACATTTACTTCGAAGAACCCCAAAAAGGTTCTTTTTCAACAACCTTCTAAAAGGTTCCAAATACACAAATAAGTTTCAATACACTGAACCCTTTTAAAAATACTTTGTAAATGGAAAAGGTTCTTTATAAATTGAAAAGATTTAATATACATTGCACACATTTAAGGACAATTTTTTTTAACGGCAATTCTTTTTGGAATATTTTAATTAACGAAATTGTGATCAATATCATCCATTCCGAAGTAGCTACATGTACATGTATGTGATTTCTATGTTTTCATTGTGAAAACGAAGTGATGTTTGGCTGAATAGCTGCTAAAATCCAGTAATTTGAATTGAAACGTTCACATTTTGGAACATACATTCAAATGTAAAAAAGGCTCGGTAATTAATTTAAAAAAATAATACGCACTGACTGCATGTGTACGTCCTGAAAATCTAGAGCTATTTAGATGTACAACTGCTATGGCATATAATAAAAATTGAAGTATTGGACACAATAATTCAATCTAACCTATAACCTAACCTAAAACGTTCAAATTACTGTGCCAAACATTTTGGTTTTTACTGTACACCATAGCAGTTGTACATCTAAACAGAACTATAAATTTTCAGGACGACAGCAGCTATTCAACCGAATATCAATTCGTTGAATTCGTGAACTGAAATAATCCAAAAAAATTACATTAAC
>JAQGAO010002232.1:0-20436 GCA_034697705.1 Ommatoiulus sabulosus | reverse complement strand
GGATTGTGGGAAACCATGAAAAACCACAATCTAGGATAGCCGACACGGGAAGCGAACCCGGGTCTACCGAATGCGAGGCCGAAATGCTTGACCACTCGGCCAACTCGCTCGGTAGCAAATCTAATATTTTTAAAGTTAGCTCTCAGTAGCCTACACTAATATCTATCTTGATTCGTACTAATTAGTTATTTTGATATGAAAAGTAAGTCAAAATCGTGAAAACTTTTGGCATTTTAATTTCGAATTTACCAAATGTTGAGTTTAATTATATAAATAAAACTCTTTAGGATTTTTTTGTGAAAAACTTTAGTAAAAATATGACGATTCCAGGAAGTAATTTACCAAATTTTAACACATATTTATGAGATGTCACAATTCGAGGCTATTTAATTCATATATACTGTAGTTACAAAAAACTTAAAAAATACAACCATCCTAAATTTTTGTTCTCAAATAATTAACAAATTATTTAGTAATAAATTTTTAAGTATATGTGACGTAGTCTCGAATGCTCATTTCTCAAATCTGTTCTACAATTTTCGTAAATTTCTCCCGAATTTGGAAGTTTTTATCGAAGTTTTCAACATGCGTACAGAAAAGGTTAATTTATACTCGTTTAATTTCCGCGAATCGGTTTTTTAATTATTTTCAGAAAAATGTTAGGTTATATAAAGTCTGCTTTAATCGATGAAAATTAGTTGGATTCGATTAAAAATAATTAAACGGTGAAGTGATTAAACTTGAGAAAAATGCATTGGCCGCAATGTTAAACGCTGCAGCTGACGCGAGCGCCATCTAGGCAGCGAAATGCGCATCAGCTTCAGGTGTCAGTCAGGGCGTAACTACAAATACCCATTCAATCTAAAAATTGCATTTTTTCGGCCTTCTATCTTAAGAATCAGATTATTTTTAATTCCAAACCAAACTATAGTCCTAAATCTGAACAAATCGATTAAATCAACTCAATTTGATTAAAAACTATTCGAGCAGCAGCGTGATTAAACTTAATAAAAATGCATCCGCCTTCAAGCTTCAGGTGCCGGTCAGGGTGTAGTGAATAAAAACCATTTATTCCAAAAATTGCATTTATTTGGCCTTCTATCTTAAAAATCGGAGTATTTCTCAATTCCAACCAAAACTTTAGTCCTTAATCTGACTAAATCGATAAAATCAACTCTATTTGATTAAAATCATTCAATCGGCAGCGTGATTAAACTTGATAAAAAGGCATTCGTCTTCAAGCTTCATGTGCCGGTCAGGGTGTAATGAAAAATACCTAGTTAATCCAAAAATTGCATTTATTCAGCCTTCTATCTTACGAATAAGATAATTTTCCAATTTAAAACAAAACATTAGTCCTCAATCTGACCAAATCGATGAAATCAACTCTATTTAATTAAAATCATTCAATCGGCAGCGTGATTAAACTTGAGAAAAGTGCATTCGTCTTCAAGCTCGAGGTGCCGGGCAGGTTGTAATGAACAAATACCCATTCAATCCAAAAATTGCCTTTATTCGGCCCTCTATCTTAAGAATCGGATTATTTCTCAATCATAAACCAAACTTTAGCCCTTAATCTGACCAAATCGATGAAATCAACTCTATTTAATTAAAATCATTCAATCGGCAGCGTGATTAAACTTGTGAAAAATGCATTCGTCTTCAAGCTTCAGGTGCCGGTCAGGGCGTAACTAAAATAACCCATTCATTCCAACAGCCATCCGTTAGCCAATCAGCATCCGCGCTTCTCCTTCGTGGGCGTGTCCTTTTTTGTTGTTGTTTCTCGTAGGCTTTTGTAGTCGTTGTTTCGTTGTTTCGCTGCTCGGATTTTCAGGTTTGTGGACATTTTTCCTCGTTTTTGAAACTTTTTGTGTGTGAATGTCGATCGTAAATGACGAGGACGAACCTCGAGTTATTAGAAATGAAGTTTGTTTGGTTTAATGTCCGATTAAAACGAGCAAAATGTTGAATATTGGGGGATACTGTCAATTATCAATTAAGAAAGAGTGACTAATTGTTGGGGTTTAGTCATGACTAACGACTAATTCGTCTTTAGTCATGCTCCTCGTGATTCATTCGTCCTAATCTATAGACTAATATTCGATAGTCATTAAGTCTGACTGAACTAAATTCCTATAGTCTATCTGCATGCGTGCAATTGAAGAACTTTCTAAACATTTTGTTTTAAATTGTTCAACACTTTTGCAAGTTTTTCTAAAATTTCCGAAAATTGTCGCAATTTAGCAGTCGTTAAATTTTTGTTCCAAATTGTCGAAAAATAAGGGTACCCCTTGACCTGGAAAACTTGGAAAAGCCTGGAAAAGTGAGGGTGAAATCAGTAATGCTTTTACGTGGTTTAAGCTCAGGGTCCATTTTCTGAGTGGAAATTTGCAAAATTTTCCACGTTTTCCGAGTGCAAATTTGCAAAATTTTATCTAAATTTTCCATGTTTTCCGAGTGCAAATTTGCAAAACTTTTCACGTTTTCCGCGAACAAATTTGCAAAATTTTCCATATTTTCCGTGTATAAATTTGCAAAATTTTCCATGTTTTCCGAGTGCAAATTTGCAAAATTTCTCACGTTTTCCCAAAACAAATTTGCAAAATTTCCCATGCACGTAATTTTCCGTGAATAAATTTGCAAAATTCTCCACGTTTTCCGTGTATAAATTTGCAAAATTTTCTATGTTTTCCGAGTGCAAATTTGCAAAATTTCTCACGCATTCCGAGTACAAATTTGCCAAATTCCCCATGCACGTTTTCCGTGTATAAATAGGCAAAATTCTGCACGTTTTCCGTGTCAAAATTTGCAAAATTTTCTGTTTGCCGAGTGCAAATTGGCAAAATTTCTCACGTTTTCCGAGTACAAATTTGCAAAATTCCCCATTCACGTTTTCCGTGTACAAATTTGCGAAATTTTCCACGTTTTCGGAGTACAAATTTAACCAAGTTTTCCTAAAACAAAATTGAAAAATTTCCCACGATTTCCGAGGAAACATTTGCGGAATTTTCCAGATTTTCTTAGTACACATATGTAAAATTTCTCACGTTTCCGAGTACAAATTTTCAAAACTTTCTTTGTTTTCCGAATGTAAAATGATCAAATTTTCAAAGATTTTTCGTGCATTTTTTTTTTAAATTTTTGTACGTTAATTTTAAAAATTGTCACTAGTAAATTTTTCCAAAATATTTTCGTGGGACAATTTTGCAAAATTTGTTAATTTTTGACATTATCATTGGTCAGGGAAATTTTGTTAAACCTGGAAAAGTCAGGGAAGTTTTAAATAAAATTTCTGGGTGAACCTCCTGAAAACCTTCTTATAACCGTGAACAATTCGATATATTCGCAAAATTGTCGAAAATTCGAAAAAATTTCCTAAGCGGCGAAAATTTGCAATATTTTCGAAAAATTAGAAAAACTGTCTAAAAAATATTTCTGCAGAATTGTCAAAAATTAAAAATATTTTCGAACATTTAAACATTTGAAAGTTAGAAAAAATGTCTCAAAATTCTCAACATTGTCTAAATTTCGCAAAATTGTCAAAATTTCGAAATAATTCCTAAACGTCGATCTAAAACTTGCGATATTTTCGAAAAATTGATAATATTCGTAGTAAAAGTTTTGAAAAATTGACACAATCGTCAAAAGTTAAAAAAACTGTCGACAAGTTCTCAAAATGGTCGAAAAATTTGCAAAATTCTATAAAAATTTACCAATCTGAAAAAAATTTTCAGTCTTGCAAAATCTTCCTAGCCGACCAAAAAATTGCAATATTGTCGAAAAATTCGAATAACTGTCTAACAAATATTTCTGCAGATTTGTCGAAAATTAGCAAAATTGTGAAAAAAATTTCCAAACTGTTAAAATTGTCCACAGTAAAAATTATCAAAATTTTCTACGTTTTCAGAGTACAAATTATTAAAATTTGCGAAGCTTTCACAACTTTAAAAAATCTTCCTGAACGTCAAAAATTTCCAATATTATTTTGGACATATTTGTAAATTTTTTGAAATATTGACAAAATTGTCAAGTCTTCAAAAGTGGCGAAAATTTCGAAACATTTTTAAATTTGTCGAAAACTTTACAAAAAATGCACGAATTTAAAAACAAGAATTTCAATAAATTTCATTTTATTGAAATTATGTTAAAAAAACTTCATTTTTCCGCAGGATCCGAAGATGAATTTTTGGCCATCGCAATTACTCCGAGTAAACGAAACTGAAAGTGAAACGACTGTCACCTGGTGAGTGTCTTCATAACTAGAAATCCCGAACTGGAAAACCTGGAAAAGTCAGGGAACTTTAAAATGTCTGAAAAAGTCAGGAAGGAATGACTATTTTTTGAAAAAGTCAGGGAAATTCAACGTTGGCAACATTTTTACATTTTGATAGTACAATTTTGCAAAATTTGCCACAGTTTCTCAGAAGAAATTTGCAAAATTTGCCACTTTACAAATTTTTAAAATTTTCCACGTTTTTAGAGTACAAATTATTAAAATTTTCCACGTTTTCCATGACAAGATTGCAAAGTTTTCCACGTTTTCAGAGTATAAATTAGCAAATTATCAAAATTATTCACGTTTTCCGAGGTCAAATTTGCAAAAATTTCCACGTTTTCGGATTACAAATTATTAAAATCTTCCACGTTTTCTGAAGACAAAATTGCAAAATTTTCCACGTTTTTGGAGTATAAATTATCAAAATTTTCCACGTTTTCCGAGGACACAATTTCAAAATTTTTCACGTTTTTCATGACAAAATTGCAAATATGTCCACGTTTTCCGAGGTCAAATTTGGAAAATTTTCCACGTTTTCCGAGGACACAACTGGAAAATTTTCCACGTTTTCTGACGACAAAATAGCAAAATTGGCCACGTATTCCGAAGACAAATTTTGAACATTTTTCAAATACAAAATTGTCACATTTTTAACATTTATTGTGCAAAATTTTTAAATTTTTAAAATTGTTATTAGTGTAAATTTTGCAAAATATGTCAATTTTTGACATTGTCATTGGTCAGGGAATTTTTTTTAAAAAAAACCTGGAAAAGTCAGGGACGTTGAAAATGAATTTTGTGGGTGAACCCTGGATGATTAATAATTTTAAGTTTATCCGATTTTTATTTCTAGGTTTGCCGGCATTGATCCCGATGAATGCAGGCGACTTAAGGCGCACCAATTAGTGGACTTGAAGAAAGCCGTGTAAGACATGCTCGAAAAACCCTCATAAAAGTGGAAAAAATTCCACTTATCCTATTTGATTAATTTATTTAGTTTTAATGTAAATTAATTTGAAGAAAGCCGTGTAATACATACTCTAAAAACCCTGATAAAAGTGGCAGTTTTACACTTATCTGTTTTTTTAATTAATTTATTTAAGTTTTATTTGTGAATTTATTTATCAGGGTCCTTTTCAACTTTTCTGGGTTTCTTAGTGTGGTTACATATCAGTTATTTTTTTTTTAAAAAAAACTTGCGCTGTAATTTAATTCTGTTTTTTAACTTATCCGATTTTTCCTTTTAACGCGGTATTTCACTAATCCATATGTTTCACTCGTCTTTGTTTTTGACTTATCCAGTTTTTCATTTGTGCGGTTTTTCAATTATTCGGTAATTTTTAAACTTATCCAGTTTTTCATTTGTGCTTTTTTTTCAATTATCTGGTAATTTTTGAACAGTTTCAGTTATTTTTTTCAGCCTATCCAGTTTTTCACTTGTGCTTTTTTTTTCTTAATTATCCGGTTATTTTTTAACTTATCCAGTTTTTCATTTTCGCGTTCTATTTTCACTTATCCGATAATTTTTAACATATCCGGATTTTCATGCATTTCCCGCGGTTTATTTTCACTTATCCGGTTATTTTTTGATCCCATAATTTTCGACAAACCCGGTTTTCATTTATCCTCGTTTAGCACTTATCCGTTTTTTTCATTTATCCGTTTTTAAAATTTTTTAGCAAATTTTTGAAAAACATCCGGAGTTTCATTTTATCACGTTTGATAACATGTCCCGTTTTTTTACATGTTTTTTTTTTAAAAAACAAAAAAATAATTTTTTTTTAATTAACTCGTACGTATTTTTAATTCAGATTTTCATTCGCGCGTTTTATTTTCACTTATCCGTGTTTTTAACTTATCCAGGTTAAAATCCAGGATGAAATTTCAATTTTATCCAATTATTTTCACTTATCCGAAATTTCAATTATTACGGATTTTTCCGCCACTTATCCGGTTTTGGCGCTTACGACTTTCCCAATTTTGTTTCTAATTTTCCCAACCCTAAATAGGCAATATTTTCGCACTTTCAACGACAAGGGCAGGGAAGGTCCTAGAATTCCAGGTGCTCAAACTCTGACGCAAACTTGGTACATTTTGAGACATCTGATGATGGGCGTCTCTAGAATCCACGTTTGGCAATTGGAGGATTTATTCGGTAAGTAGCGAGTTTTTGACCCCTAAAACTACAGTAAAACCTGTTAAGAGTGACCACTAAAAAAACGCAATGTTGGTCACTGTACAAAGGTGGTCACAATACAAAGAATGCCTCAAAATAATTCAGCCAATCGTTGTTATTCAGATCAAAAAAATCATTAAAAACATCATCGTAATAAGCAAAAAGCATTTAAAAGGAAGAAAAGTTTATTTACGGTTTATTTTTACAGTCGCTGTTTTAAAATTGGAAAAACTCCCGAAGTTTACCAAAATAATCGATTTGCTTCCTCGGTAAGTGCTATTTTTTAGCCTAGGGGGTGTGTGTAAATGACCAAAAAATGACGTCATTCTCTGGTCTGGTTCAATAATTACTTTAATTACTAGAAAAATGAAGTTTTTTGGTCATTTTCCGTCCAACCTATTAACACTGTAAGACACGTCTTAACATGACGTCATTTTTAGTAAGATTTGGCCTAAAAGGTACCACTCGAAACCTGGCATAAAATTACGTCATTCTTTGGACATTTTTTGACCAAGATAGCGTGTGTTTAACACTGTAACACACATCTTAACATGACGTCATTTTTGTGGTCAGTTTTTTCCCCTACTCGAAACCTGGCATAGGGTACTCAGTACCTTACTATCAGTAAATGAATACCATTTCATCTTTACAAATTTTAACACGTTTTAATTCTCGAGGACAATTTTGAAAAAATTCCCACGTTTTCCCCGTGTAAGAATCTTCAACAGTTTCCGAGAAGAAATTTGCAAAATTTCTAACAGATTCTGAGGACAAATTTTTCGAAGCATAAAATTTACGTTTTTCGAGTACAAACTTGCGAAACTTTCAAAATTTACCGAATACTGTTTTTTTAAAAGTTTATGTTGGGAGGTCCTGATTGACCGGACACAACCCACGTGGCAAAATGACCACAAAATGACGTCGAACATTGACGTCATAATGACCAAAAACTAATAAAAAAATGACCTAAAAATGACGTTATTTTTGCCAGGTTTTGGGTGGTAATTTCATGGGCAAAAAAAGATCAAAAAATGACGTAATTTTTTGGCCAGGTTTTGTGTGGTCATTTCTTTGGCGAAAAATGACCAAAAAATTACGTCGTTTGTTGGTGATTTTGCTATGTGGGCCAGCATCTCGTTTCGTAAAAACATTGTTATTAAGGTTTCTGTTGCTTAGTACTATATGATCACCCCTTCTGTTTTCTTGTGCCAATGTTGTTGTTTTTTTCTGTTTAGCTGTCTGTTGTATGAGTTTGCTAGGCTAGGTGTGATGACTCATACTCTGGGCAGCTTCCTTTGCTTTAATGCATCCAAGTTGTTTCCCCCCTTTTTGCTCTCTCTTTACCAAAGTGTATCAGTCCATGTTTATGCAAGTTGCTTGAGTAGTCAGTACTTATCCAATGCTCTTTCTAGCCAGTTGGCTCCCCATGTATCAATTAATATTTAGTGAATAATTAAACAGTTTTAAGATAACTTCTTCTATGAGACTGGATTTCACCATATGTTTACAATTGTCAAGAAACTCGAACATTGGGGTGAAATTTTGTCTAAATCCACGTACAACCCACGTAGCAAAATGCTTAAAAAAATGACGTCGGTCATTGACGTCATAATACCTAAAAACTGATACAAAAATGACCTAAAAATGACGTCATTTGGGTGGTCATTTCATGAGTAAAAAATGACCTTAAAAATGACGTCATTTTTTGCCAGGTTTTGGGTGGTCATTTCTTGGGCAAAAAAAGATAAGAAATTGACATCATTTATTTAGCAAAAAATGATCAAAAAATGACGTCATTTGTTGGAGATTTTCAAGAAACATTTTCAAGAAACTCGAACATTGGGGTGAAATTTTGTCTTAATCCATGAACTTTTCTGCAGCCGAAGAAGGCCGAGGTACGTTCTGGAAGAGTATGAAATGTTGGGCCTGGAGCCAGCGTTCGGCGCGGTGGCTGACGTAGTCGCTCCTCGAGAAATGGACGCTGATGGGCCACGGCTTCCTCCGGCGGAGGAAGTGGAAATGGACGACTTTGAATTCCCTCCGCTTTGTCCGGTGGAGGAACTGGACATGGACGGAACGGAAGCGCTGCCACCGCCAGGTCCGCCTCCGGTCGGGGAACTGCAGGTTTTCGAAGATGGTCCTCTGCTTCCTCCTGTAGCTGCGGAGGAGGAAGTTGATGGTCGCGAGATGGAAGAAATGGAAGTGCCGCAACTTCCTCCGGTCATGGAGGACATCGAGGGACCCTTGCCGCACACGGTTTCCAGAGATGTCGTAACCATACAGGAAGTGGATGCGCCGCGTCCAGTAAGTATGGGGTTCCTCTAGACCTGGAAAACCTGGAGAAGTCAGGGAATTTGAAAATGTCTTGGAAAAGTCAGGGAACTTAAAAATGTCCTGGAAAAGTCAGGGAAGAATGGTTTCTTTTGAAAAAAAGTCAGGAAAATTCAACGCAGTCATGGCCATCCAAAATTAATACTTCTACGAGGTTGGCTCAGGGCCCATTTTTCGAGTAGAAATTTGCAAAAATTTCCCACATTTTCGGAGTAGAAATTTGCGAAAAACTTTCCACATTTTCGGAGTACAGATTTGCAAAAATTTCTACGTTTTCTGAGAAATAATTTGCAACGTTTTCCACGTTTTCTGAGTATTAATTTACAAAATTTTGCGCGTTTTCTGAGTATTAGTTTGCGAAATTTTCCACATTTTCTGAATATTTATTTGCAAAATTTGCATCGTTTCCGAGTACAAATTTGCAATATTGTCCTCGTTTTCCGTGTACAAATTTTCAAAATTCTTTAGGTTTTCAGAGTACAAATTTTCCACATTTTCCGAGGGTAAAATTGCGAAATTTTCCACTTTTTCCGACCATAAATTTTCAACATTTTTTGAGTACAAAATTTTCCCATTTTAAAGAATTTTAACGCAATTTTTTTAAATTTTTACAAAAATTCTACGTTAATTTTCGAAATTGGCGTTAGTAAATTTAAAAAAATATTTTCCAGCGTCAATTTTGAAAAATGTCAATTTTTCACGTTGTCATTGGTCAGGGAAATTTTTTTTAAAACCTGGAAAAGTCAGGGAAGTTAAAAATGAAATTTCCGGGGGAACCCTGGAATTTTTCAACTTGGAAGAACATTTTGCCACTTAAAAAAAATCAATGTCATTTTTCGAAATTTCTCAAGTTTATTTCACGAGACCATTGTTACCTTTTTTTAGGCCACTCCTCCTTGCGACCACGCCCACGTAGACGACGTGGACTTCCAGAATGACTTCGGACAGTATATTCCGTAAGTTTCGGTATTAGCGGCCTGGTCTTTAACAGAAAACTCTTGTACAAAAACTTACAAAACTTTACAAAACTTGAGGTTTGTCTAAATTCTTGTAGATTCTTGTTCAATTCTTGTATTTTCTCAACAGTCAACTTCCTCGTGGTCCTGTTCCGGAAGTACCATCCTCACCTTCTACTTCTACGGTAACGCCCCTAAGATCATTCGTTCAAAATTTGAACTAATAATTGAGAATTATCGGCTCGTAGTCCCTCTAAGCTGCAGCATGTCCACACTGGAGGAAACACGGAGGAACATCGGTCCACGCCATAGGCTCGAAGCAGCTTATTTCAGGAACATTTTACCAAAATTACTTTTGTTCTACTTGCTGGAACATTCTGTCCATGTCAATGCAGCTTATTTCAGGAACATTTAGCATAAATTGCTTCTGTTCCTACTTGCTGACACATTCTGTCCATGGTCAAAACTGCTAATTTGAGGAAAGTTTTACCAAAATTGCTTGTTTTCTACTTTCTGGAACATTCTGTCCTTGTCCAAGCAGCTTATTTGAGGAGCATCTCACCAAAATTGCTTCTGTTCCAACTTGCCGGAACATTCTGTCCTTGCCGAAGCGGCTTATTTGAGGGACATTTTACCAAAATTGCTTCTGTTCCCACTAGCCAGAACATTTTGTCCATGCCGAATCAGCTTATTTCAGGAACGTTGTACCAAAGTTGCCTCCGCTCCTCCTTAATGGAACATTCCTTACCTTAACAACATTCTGGAAGGAATTAAAGGAACAAGCAACAAAAACGGAATGTTCCTCTTTAAGTTTCCTCCAGTGCGGATATGTGGCTTAAGGACCACCGATGATATATAATATCCGAATCTACGGATAGGCCAGCGAACCGGAAGGTCCACCGCCACGGCCGAGACGAAGACGGCCCAGAAGGCGCATTCATGTCCCGAGGAATATCCGAGATATTCTGGATGGGCTCCCACCGTTGAACGTGGATGAACGTTTGGTAAGTATATCTTTGTTGGTAGGCGGTGTTGTATCGATTCCTCATTGTGTCCCGTCTAAAGTGCTCTTTACCGTAACAAGTGTCCTCGTGTCTTGTAGCGTAATTTTCCGTTGGTGCATCCCTTTCTTTTACCGGAGGAATTGATCCCGCAAGTCGATGAATGTAAGTTACTCGAAACAGTGGTTTACGAGATTAATTCGGAACGTTTAATGATAATCTTTGATTAAGTTTGAATAGTATGATCTAATAGCTCGGAAAGCAGAGTTCCTCCAGACCTGGAGAACTTGGAAAAGTCAGGGATCGTAAAAATTTCTGAAGTAGCCCATTTGGAAACATTTGTACATTTTCCCAGTACAAGTTTGCAAAATTTGCAACAGTTTTTGAGGACAAAAGTGCAAAATTTTTCACGTTTTCCGAAGACAAATTCGCAAAATTTTCCACGTATTCCGAGGACGAATTATCAACATTTTCCAAGATTAAAATTGCGAACTTTTCCACGTTTTTCGAGGACAAATTTGCAAAATGTTCCCATTTTTCTGGTAGTATTATCAATATTTTACACGTTTTCCAAGAACGAAATTGCAAAATATTTCATGTTTTTCGAGGACAAAATTACCCACGTTTTCCTAGCTCAAATTCGCAAATTTCTCCACGTTTTTCAAGTGCAAATTTGCGAAACTTTCTACGTTTTCCAAATACAAAACTTGTACAATTTCAAAAAACAATTTCATGCACATTTTTTTTTGGATTACTTGATTAAATCTTGAATGTTTAATCTTAGATTAATTTTAAAAGCTCTTTCTTCGATTAGCTAAATTGGAAATGTTCAACCTTAGATTAATTAATCTCAATTAGTTAATCTCAGGTTAATTTTTAAAAACGCAGTGAGATGGCTCTACGTGCGCGGCAACTTGATTCCGTTCTTCCCACCCGTCCACGTCCCGGAACTACCGCCGGACAGAAGAGCGATGGAACAGCTAAGGGCGCCTCTCCAGCCTCCGGCAGAAGCAGAGGCTGAGCAGCCGCGTCCGGAGTTACCAGAAATGTACGATATTCTGGAAGCGCCGCCGCCGCCGCGGACACCCGACAGGCCAGTGCTGGAGATGGAGCAAAGTGTGGAGCCACTCGGAGCTCTGGAAGAACTCGTCGAACCCATGGCGCCCGCAGAAGTAAGCCTGGCACCTTCATGGTAGAGATTTTGACGCCGAGTCCATTAAACCGTTTGGATTTCTTTTTCAGATCATTGATGGACTTCCGTTGGATGACGACGTGGAATTGGAGGCCGTCCGGAAAAGGAAATCCGTGATCGAGTAAGTCTACAGGAATTTGTCCAGGGGCAGGGTTGTCCCCCAGACCTGAAAATCTGGAAAAGTCAGGAAACTTGAAAATGTCTGGAGAAGTCAGGAATGCTTCTACATGGTTAGCAGCCCATTTGGAAACATTTTGGCAATGTTCCGAGTACAAATTTGCAAAATTTACCACGTTTTTCGAGAAGAAAATTGCACAATTTTCCACGTTCTCTGGACACAAATTTGTGAAACTTTCTACATTTTCCGAATACAAAATTGTCAAATTTTCAACGCTTGTTCATGCAAATTTTTTAAAATTTCTTAAACATTTATTGCAAGATATTTCATTCATTGCAAATTATTTCACTTCGTCGATTTTGCATAATATGTCATTTTTGACATCATCTCATTGGTCCGGGAAATTTTTTTTAAAACCTGGAAAAGTCGGGAAAGTTGAAAATGAATTTTTTCGGAGAATTATACACCTGTCGTCAGAAGTTCCGGAACTTGATCGTGGAACGTCCGAGAGTTGGTTTGTCACCGGCAAGGATATAAACGATTGTTGTTGGAACGAATCTAAGTCACGAGGTTTCGACGTTGGCTATAATTTCAGGATGATCCAGGAATTCGGACGAGGCCATCCGGAACTTCCCATCGTGTTCAAGGAAATGGTTCCTCCTGGCAACTTCTCCAGGCGGCAGGCGGCGGAGGTCTTCGGCATACTCGTGGGTGAGCTTATTGAGTAGGATTGACCCCTCTTTCGATAAGGCGATACACAGTACCCACATTCAATAAAAACTGCAAACATTTTCAATATAAAAATATGCATAATAGTGTGAAATTCCGCGCGAATTCGCCAACCTTTCTAGTAGTTAGCGGTCGTGGGGGAGCTCTACGTCCGATCCGATGATCCGAGGTGAAATCCGGACAAACTTACGCGTAGGTAGGGCAACTCCTCCGCTTAAGGGGGAGTCCTAAGTTGCGATTTGAACCTAATCCCACCCCACGTGGCTCGTTCAAAAAATCGACGTCCGTGCATGCAATGGTGAAATTAGAAATCAACCCAGGCTCTCCTTAAAACTACGAAAAAAAGAAATAAAACGTTTACCTAAATCGCAGGTATTCCAGCCACTTTTAAGCTCGACTATATAGGATTTATAGGACATTTTGCCCCAAAAAATAGGACAAATATAGGACATTTTTACGGAAATATAGGACATCGCAACACCGAACGATGTAAAATGTGAAATATTAGCGCATTCACCATTGTCGCGAAAAACTATTCAGAATTCCCCTAGAAATTTTAATTTCAAGTTAACTTCCCTGACTTGAAAAATTGACATATTTTGCAAATTTAACACTAATAAATATTTTTTTTTAAAATTTACTAACGACAATTTTGAAAATTTTTTAAAATGTGACAATTTTGAAAAAATTTGTGCTCGGAAAAAGTGGGAAATTTTACAATTTTGTCCTCAGAAAACGTTGAAAATTTGCAAATGTTTCCTCGGAAAATGTGGAAAAATTGTACTCTGAAAACCTAGAAACTTTTGAAAATTTGTACTCTGAAAACGTGAAAACGTTTGCAAATTTGTTTTCGGAAAACATGGAAAATTTTGCAAATTAATACCTAGAAAACGAGGAAAATTGTGTACATTTGTACACGGAAAATGTAGACAATTTTGCAAATTTATACTCCGAAAAAGCGGAAAATTTTGCAAATTTCTACTCGGCTAATGGGCCCTGAGCTAACCATGTAGAAATATGACAAAAATGTAGGATTTATAGGACATTTTATCCAAATATAGCACAATAAAGGATTTATAGGAGGCTGGGATCCCTGAAATCAGCGACTTATTCCCTCGAGGATGTCTTTTTTTTTAACTTTTAATGTTCCCGCTATAGCACTTCGAGAATTTCACGCGAGGGACGCATTTAAAATTTGCGCTAACAGCAATTTTTATCGACTAGGCACCTGGCGGCGAAAATTCCCAGCACAGTCCTAGGCATACCTAGTCGATAACAATGGCGATTTTTATCCGTTTCTCGGCGTTTCCCTCGCCTGAAATTCCCGAACATGCCATGGCGGGAACATTTAAAGTTAAAAAATGAAGACATCCCGAGGGAATAAGTCGCCGATTTAGGTAAACGTTTCATTTCTTTTTTTCGTAGTTTTAAGGAGAGGCTGGACTGATTTGCAGGGTTGCCACTGACCTGCGAAGTCAGGCAAAACTGAAAAAGCCAGGCAACTTTGTCAAAATTTAAAGAAAAGTCAGGCAAAGATTAATATTTGGTGAAATGAGTAGCTATACCCAGAGGAAGAAGAAATCGAAAGTAAAATCCAGAGCCTGAAGAATGCTTATGTGTAGAATTGCAAAATTTTGTTATTGAACGAGTCAATGTGCATGTTGTCAGATAATTGTGTTTAATAAATAAAAATTACACGCATTATTGAAGACTTTTTTTGCTTTTTTTAAAAAAGGAAGCTATTTAAATTTAATTTTAGTCAGGCAAAATTGTATGAAAAGTCAGGCAAAGTCAGGCAAAAATGAGAATAAAATGGACCAAAGTCAGGCAAGTTGATTTTTCAAATGTGGTGACAACCCTGTATATATGCATGCATTGCAATCATAATCGTTACATTTCCATATTTTTTAAGGAAAAATAGTTTTTGAATTTGAAATTGGCGCGCAAAATTTGGCAGCTCTCATGCTTTGTCTTCAGCTCACCGGAGGTCGCTGCGAGCCGTCTGTTTCTCACCTGACGTCATCGCCTCGTGACGTCATTCTAGCATGGTCGTTCCAGCAAATCGCACTTTTAAAGTTTGTTGTTATTTGCTTCTGACGGTGAAGAAATGTAGACCAGCTGCGACTTCTTGAGATTTCTTTGAAAAACGAGCATTCGAAAACGGTGTCAGCGATTCGAATTAGTGTTTCACGCCCTATGGAGTAACCGCGTTCGAAGAGAACGATTCATTTCAGTAAGTATTTGTCAAGTTTTTTCGCAATATTCTATTCGCGAACGGGTTCCGCATTTAGGCTTATGCCTTGGCCAGCATTTTAATCTGGTAGATGCGCGCCGGACTCGGATTTTAGCACGAATTTATGGGTCGGTAACGTCATCGATATTCCACGGCGATATCTCGCCTTTGCACCCAATGCGTAAACCCGTCAGCAAAAATGGAAATTTGGCTTTCGACTCAAAATAGTGCGTTTTAGGCTTAACCAAAGCCGCTGGGAGGAACGATGCCGAGCCCCCGAATGTAGCAGGATTTAGCTCATTATTCGCAAAATCTGGTGTAAATTGATGCTGCTCGTGGTATATTGCCAGCTCATAATGGCTGTGTCAAGACCTTGGATACGCATTTACAAGGGCAAGTAAAACCCCCTCGGATTAAAACCCCGAGACTTCTTGTACCTCATCTTTTGGTGGGAGGATGAAGATGGAGATTTCTTACCTATGACTTAACCCTGGCTCGAACTCGAACAGCTGCTGCTGCGTAAATTCGTACGTCGATTTTCGATTTGTCATTATTTGTTATTTTTTTCCCCCCCAAAACTTAACCTAGATTTTATGCGTATCCTGTACTTTAATAGTTGCACGCGCAAGTACTCAGCTTGGTCATTGGCTCGGTTTACCTTTGGTCTACATTTGAAGTTGTTCGATTCTCATGGTCGGAGTTTGACCTCTTAATGAATTTCCCCCCAGCGAGGAAGAGTCAAGAATGTACGAAGCCCGATCTCGTTAGTGCCTCGTTGCGAATTAGTTTTAGCGTCAACTTAATGCCGAGTTTTAATTTTTCTCAGCTGAGAGGGTCGCATAATTCGAAGGCTGCATTTGACTGAGGATTGGCCAATATGCCTCGATCAGCGATACAATAAAAAAACCCACGTCATTTCGTCAAAAAGACCGAGGTAAATCTGACGACGTGACATTGCAGTTTCCCCCTCCCAACAACCAGTGTTTTCCAGAAAATTGCTTAGAAATATTGGTTCTCAAGACTCGGAGCGGCTCACGAGCAACTGTTAAAGAAATCCAAAAACTGTGGATAATGCGCGTTTCCTTATTCCAAAAGCCGCGGTCATTTACAGATTTGCAATCCTCAAGGATAGACTTGATTCGAGCGTTCTATTCAATTCGAGATGCTAATCTTTGCAATCCCACTTAACTTAATCCCCCCATTATGATAAGCTCGATTTGCGCCAACTGAAGGCTCGGCTCAACCTTGTCGCGTAACATTCATTAACTAGAATGGTGCATTCAATTACCATCCCATAAACCCAATTTGCACGAGAATTACGTGTACTGCATGACCAGGACGACTGGCAGCAGATACATGTGTTCATGTAGTGCGTTGACATCCAGTTGCCTTCCTATAAAAATTGTAAATACGAGGACTAGCATGCCCCATTAAGTGGGTGATTACGAAACTAGGTAGCCCGGTGCGTTGCTCTTTGCGTACTGGAAATGCTTAAACTCTTTGGAGATTGCTCGGAAATTAGCGCATTGCCTAAATGCGGCATACTGTCGTGATTGGTGGACAGTGCACATTTTGAACTTTCACGACTTTGATGGACTGGTGTTGTTGTTGTTGTTGTACTTGTGCCATCCGCACTGGAGGAACGTTTTGTTGCTAATTGCTGCCACTTGTTTCCATAAGTTTTTTGACAACATTTTTGTTTCATAAATTATTTACGTAATTGTTACCTAAATTGTTTACCTAAGTTACTGTCTCCAGAAACAAGTGGCGAAAAGTAGCAACCGAAAAAATCTTTGATGTTTCAACCAGTGTGCATGGACGTACATGTAGGACATAATTGATAGGACACCAGTAAAATTTCAGAACTTGTATAGAAAACAAATAATTTAAGCAAATGGTTTAGTCAATTCTCATTTTATGTTCAAATTAAATGTTACCATAAACAAACGTGTTTAAAAATTATTTTTATTTTGCCAATTTCTGAAATTTTACTGGTGTCCCATCATTTATGTTGAGCACTGTGTACAGCTTAACAATTGTTTTGAATTTATTTCTGTACAAAGAAGGTTAATACCAAAGAAAATGTCTCGCAAAGTTGTAGGATGTGCAAGAAGTTTATGGGGGACACCTCGACTTATATATATATATTATATCATTTTGAGATGCGATGTTTCGTGAAGGGCTGGGAATGGGCTCTAGAAGTTTCGAAGAATTGCATCACTTTCTATAACAATTTTCAATAGATCAAGAATCAGGCCGGTCTGGAATGATTCTAGCATGACTGCAGATAACTATGAAAATTGTATGATGCAACTAATGGGAGCAGTAGATTCTTCTTTGAAATAGTTGCATCCCACGCAAATGAACGAACAAGTTGAGTGTTATGTATACAGTAGATACTTATTTTTAGCATTAAGCGCCCAAAGAAATGCTAAATATCACATCAGTTATACAAAATTATTGTCCTGTCACTGGACACGATACTAGTTGCCAGTTCGTTAAGTTACATGTACGTCCACACTGAAAGAAACATTTAGGAACTTTCTGTTGCTTGTTCCTTCAACTTTTTCCTATATGTTCCTGAATGCAAGTTCCTTATTGTCTATGGCAACAGAAATTAAGTTCCCGTAAGTTTTCTATTTCCAATAAAAATCTGGGAAGATCAACGAAAGTTTAGCAAGACGAGTGAACCTTTCTGTTTTTGTGAGATACTGCTGATGCAAGAGTTCCATATTGCATATCTAGAAACGAGCAAACTGCACACGCTGTTTCTACAAGTTGTTGTCCGATGTGGACAGGATGTTCCAGCGTGTTTACGTAAGTTTGTCATTATTGACAACAAAAAGTTTCTCTGTTTTCTCCAGTGTGGACGTTGCTTTAGTAGAAGTACAATGACAAAAACACAATTTTCATCACAGCCTCATATAACGCTGGTCAGCACATGCTCCCTGTTGCCCAAGGGGTGAAGGTGACCCCTAAAAACTCCAGTCTGGCGCTGCTTAAGTGCCCCATTCATTCACCTCCTTCGGGATTATCATAATCCATGCCCTAAGGCAGTAGGCAACACTCTACAACAATACAGTATTACACTTCCCACAGGCGGATCAACACTGTTGTCCAGTTCGTATAATCGAAATGAGTACAGGGTTCACCCACACCTGGAAAAGTCAGGGAAGAATGGTTAATTTTGAAAAAGTCAGGGAAATTCAACGCAGTCGTGGCGATCCAAAATTAATACTTCTACAAAGTTAGCTCCGAGCTCATTTTCCGAGTAGAAATTTTTTGCCATTTGCAAAAAATTTCTACTTTTCGAAGTACAGATTTGCAAAATTTTCCGCGTTTTCCATGTACAAATGTACACAATTTCCCACGTTTTCTGAGTATTAATTTGCAACATTTTCCACGTTTTCCGAGTAGAAATGGTTAATTTTGAAAAAGTCGGGGGAATTCAACGCAGTCATGGCGATCCAAAATTAATACTTCTACAAAGTTAGCTCATGGCCCATTTTCCGAGTAGAAATTTGCAAAAAATTTCCACTTTTCGGAGTACAGATTTTCAAAATTTTACATGTACGCCTACAAATTTACACAATTTCTCACGTGTTCTGAGTATTAATTTGCAAAATTTTCCGCGTTTTCCGAGTAGAAATTTGCAAAATTTTCCACGTTTTGCGAGTACAAATTTGCCAAATTATCTAGGTTTTCCAAGTACAAATTTCCTGTCATTGGTCAGGGAATTTTTTTTAAAACCTGGAAAAGTCAGGGAAGTTGAAAATGAAATTTCTGGGGGAAATCTGGACTACCGGTAGTTTCTGCAGCGTCCAGTGCCCGAACCTGGGCCGAAAAACCAAGGAATGCCGAGCATGGACATGCGCTAGAATGATGCTAGATGAAGCAGATTAAGTAGGTCATTTTCTAACCTAGTCGTGAAAACGCTAAAATATGGCGTGTTTTTTTTTCTTTTCTTCTATCCTTCCCCAGGTAGCCCAGACTTCCAATGAATACAAATTTGCACTTTTGGATTTGCGTTCGTTAGTTTTTAATTGCGACGCATGGCCCCTCGGGCGGCCATCGGAAACTACCATCTGGGAAACGAGGAGGGGCCAAGTCGCCCAAAACTTGGCGGTTGACCCACTTGCAAGAACAGCCGGTCTGGTCTTTTACCTACATTTCGTCCGATTTGAATGCATTGACGTTTCATTAAGCAAACATCGACCATCCTCCTCCTTTTTGGAGTTCGATAGCATATTGGTTTTTTTTTGGTTTTATAGTCTCCCAATTTGGGGAGGGGGTCTCTCTGTCAACCCTCGCTGGACGCTCGACGGACTTGCCTACATGGTGACCTTCGAGCAAGTCGGTTTTATGAACTGCGTGAAATTTGAAAATGTAAATCGGCGAAATAATTGCGTCTTAATTTTGCCCAGCT
The DNA here is from genome assembly GCA_034697705.1 of Ommatoiulus sabulosus. Classification (NCBI taxonomy): domain Eukaryota; kingdom Metazoa; phylum Arthropoda; class Diplopoda; order Julida; family Julidae; genus Ommatoiulus; species Ommatoiulus sabulosus. Next base: position 998 of record JAQGAO010002232.1, on the reverse strand, counting down.
CAGTTTTTAACTATCTCGCTCCCCTTGAATCTGGTCCGGAAAAGTCCGAGCCAGTCTGCTATCTAAATTGGCGAAAACGGAAGCAAAAAGCGGTGTCCTTTCGGGAGGCCAGTTGTCACGCTCGTGATAAATTTGTTAGATTTTGTTAAACCGGAGGTCTGGTCAAGGTACTGACTGAAAAAGCCCCGGGAGGGCTCGTTTATTCATTTATCTGTTGCAAAGTGATATGTCAATACGTAATTGGTGGTTGGAATGGTTGTTAACATTCCTTCGAGGAATGTCTCGAGAATGCTAAGATTTGAATGTTTCAAGCCAGGAAGCGGAATAATTGTGAAAACGGCATTGAAATAACCTGTAGAATTTATTGTTGATAAATTTTGTTGATTTTGAGGAAGGGAATCTGGATTGCCCGCCAGAGCTTTGATCAGATCATTCGACTTCCGGAATGAGTTCTGATCAACATTTTTCGAGCCGATTGTTGACAAAACTCGGAATGTTGTTTTGCTTGTTCATTTACCTGTTGCGAAATGTTGTTAACACGTACTAGTAACTGATTGTTAGAATTACCATTCCAATAGGGACAGTTTTGCTAATGTTAATGCCACGTTCTCATTGGAGGAATCATAGAGGAACTTACTTTCTGTTGCTAATTGGATGATAGTTGTTTCTGGAAACAAACGTACATGTACTGTATGTAAACGTAAACAATGTAGGTGACAGTTTATGTAAAATTCGGACTCCTAGTGCGGTTTAACTGAATGAATTTACCCCTCCCCCCCCCTCCCCTCAACCCCTACCATAGCATATAATACTTAATGCGCAGGCCGTAGGGCAGGGTTTGTTAACCTGGGGTCCATGGATTAGGTATACTGGGGGTCCACGAAGACGTTAAAAATAATAATATAACAGGGTTCCCCCAGGCCTGGAAAAGTCAGGGAAGAATGGTTTAGTTTGAAAAAGTCAGGGAAATTCAACGCAGTCATGGCGATCTAAAATTA
>JAQGAO010002231.1:0-20446 GCA_034697705.1 Ommatoiulus sabulosus | reverse complement strand
GACCCCTTAAGAGCTCATAGACCTGCCTAGCTGGATAGGACTTCTCCAGAGTCCATAACCTACGTAGGTAGGTCAGTTTGCTAGCCATCTCCCGTACCTCAAAACTGGACCATCCCATGTCCCCCTGCAAGGCCTCTACTGCTGTGAGCCTATTGGCACCCAATGCTGCCCTAGCCTGCTTTCTTTGCAGGATTTCCAGATCTTTGTTCAACCAAATAGAGAAACAGAGTACGTCATTAGCATATGTTAATGCAGGTACTGCAATCCCCTTCCAAGCCCCCCCGAATAATCTCATAATTGCTAAAGGATTGAAATGCCAAGCGACACAGAGGGCCCGCCAATCTGCGACCTTTAAGACGTCTTCTATCCTCCTAGTATCTGTATTTTATCCTAGCTAAAACCTTCCTCACCACTTCAGTTAATATTTTGGCCACTTGGTGGCGCGTCATGTCAACGCATGCTCAGTTCAATATTGGTTACATCGTCCATTTGCACTCGTCTGTTCGATCGTGAAAATACACTGGTGACGTCAGGAGGAAGCACCATTAAAAAACACGTAATCTGGTTACACTAATTTGTCGCTACACTACTCTAGGGTGGACGAATCGAATGCGCCATTAATTAATCGTAGGCAGTATGTCACTCATTGTTGAGTGATCTAATAGCGAATTTGTACGATGTGCTTTGCAAGCACAACCTCATTAAGTCACATTTATTGCTGGTTGCAACCCCATGACGTCACCGGTGCATTGCCGACATTTTGCCAGTCGAACACGCGAGTGCAGATCGTCTGCCCAAGCAGCGCTAATTTCGAAAGTAATTATCCAGCCCAAACTGGTTTGTTTTTAATATTTGTGTGTAAGAAGGCAATCATTACTGAAATTAATAGTTTAGGGAGAATCTAAACATTTATAACTTTATTTTTTGATCGTACCGTTTTAGTTTCGGATCTTGGAAAGCCTAACCGGTTCGTTGACCATACCGTGATCCAGGATCAACTGTATTAGGATTTGGTAATAAAATATTATTTTTAATCATTTTGATTTATATATTATTGTGAAAGCTATATTATCCACACCAACCACCTGCTGCTGTTCGAAAAGTGCAGCCTTCTTTCTTTCTATGATGCCCCCTTGTTTCCGGTATCATCTCTTTCACGTTCCTCTTGAATGGAACCATCTCGCCCCGAGCCACCTGTTGCCAATCCCAACCATTCATGTACAGATGCATTTTCCATTCCTGATCGGGCTTCTTCCAGAGCCGAACATGCACAAAACACATGCTTAATATCCTCAGTACAGTTAAGGCACAGATCACATATCTCCGCAGTATCTCTAAATTTTGCCAGGCGCTTATTCGTTTTCAATGACCCTGCCCTAGGTCGAAACAGAAGAGCACTGGTGTAGGAGTTGTCATATATTTCTTCTTGGCCAATCCCATGTTTGCGGCTGTGAATTTCCAAGGTCTTTTTCTTAGCCATGCTCTTGTGACGATACTTTTCTGTCCGCCCTGCCTGGTTCAAAGCAATAGAACTTTGGAGATGTCCCTTACCTCAAACGAAGAGCCAGAAGGGGCCATCATAGATGGGATGGAGGAGGAAACGCCTGCCCCCCTTGGCGAGGCAACAGCGACGGAGGAGACGAGGAGAACACACCTGCCCTTCTTGGCGAGGTCCAGCGTGGGAAGACGAGGAGATGGAGAAGATCGAGCGAAGAAGGGGGAGAAAAACACCCCTTTTTGGGAAGAAGGCCCAAAGAAACGAAGAAAACTTTCAATAGAGCATTTTTGATTGGTTGGATTGTTGTGCATGCTCGTTTCATTGAATTTGCATGTTGGGAAATTTTTAGGGAGGAAAGACAGAGAGCCCGCATCCTAAGTGGAGATTGGATGTGTTTTGAGGTTGCTCCTTCATTCTAGTCCGGTAAATACACTTTTCTTCACTTTGATTTAATTTATTCCAATTTTTATCTTCCAAATTCGTCTACCTTTCCAAAACTTTCGCTTTCTTCCTTTGTAGATTCTGAAATTCATTAATTCATTTTGGCCTATTTATCTTGAAAGATCCTTTTTATTCTAAATTTAGAGCGACTCTTGGAACCTTCTCAATTTCCCTACTCCTTGGTCTCTCTCTTTCCTCCGTCGAAATCCACCTTTAATAAGTGAAGTTTTGCCACTGCCTTACATGTTTGGGGAGATATTTTCCCCCTTTTTTAGAATTTATATTCCTTGTTGCTCCAACTGAGCTTTTTAATATTTTACGAGCAATTTTGGTGGAGAGGAGTCCTTTTCCTCTGTCCTCTTGGGGTTCCCCCATTAATTTGTAGTCGTTTAACTGTGATCCACCTTGGACGAGGGGATCCTCGGTTCCCGAACGGACGTTCGGAACCATCTTGTGACAGCTAATTGCACCGACTAACTTCCTCTGTTGGCGTTTATGAGGCAGATTAATATTTTTATGCAACGTTTTTCGTGAAGTGTGATTTTAGAGAGTATTTTGATAACGTTTTTTTGTCTAAGGAGATTTTTGCGGGTTTTAATGTGACCGTGAGGGAACCCAAATCTTTAGTGAGCTTCGGATTTACCCCTTTTAAGGACTTGTGGATTTTGGTATATCCTTGCCTCGGACGAGGAGGATTTAGTTTTGGACTCCTGACGGACGTCTGGGAGGTTCCTGGGATTTCGTGTTGAGATCTTCTGGTTGGATAGGTAATATTGGGAATTCCAAATTCGTAAGGAGGGAGATTGTGTTGTAGCTAGAAGACCTATCTTTATCCTGTCTTGAAATTTTGGGTCATTAGGGTACCTCCTCGAAGTTTAAGACTCCCTATCTGGATTCCCCTTTTTCAACTTGAATTGTATTGCATCATGTAGGAAGTTGTCACGTTTGGTAGTTTTTGCATTTTTGAATCTCGAGTTATACTCATATTCCCTCTTTATTTTTCCTTTCCCCATTTTTAAGTTTTGTTTTGGTCGCAATCCTCCGTGACACTTGTCGCTATTTACCAAAGAACGTGTTTCGTATAGTAAAAGTTTTATTGCCAATTTTGATGAAAAGTGTTCTTAATCATTAAATGTTTTAACCTTTATTCGAATATGAGTGGGTTCGTTCCTTTGCTCAAGTCCGTCCTAGGATCCATACCAGTTTTTGTCGTCAACACTACTACTGGAGAGATCAATGTCAGGTTTGTGATCAACCCAACTTTGAGTCCAGACAGATTGCACTTCGTATACGTCTTCGCCGACGACATACTCTGGGTGAGTGTACCCCTTGATTCAGGGGATGAGAACATGATGATGGAAATCACGGAGACTGGAAGCTAGACCCAGCTAGCAACCATCTTACTCTTTTGCAAAGTTCCGTCTCCGATTTTGAAATTAACCGTTTTATACAGGTGTCTGATCTAGCCCATGGCCCTTTCTTAAAGACACCCAAGCCTAATCTGGTGCCATACCTTTTCACACGCCGCAGCCATTGAGTTGACCATCCTTGACCACTTAAGAGCTCATAGACCTGCCTTGCTGGATAGGACTTCTCCAGAGTCCATAACCTACTTAAATAGGTCAGTTTGCTTGCCATTTCTTGAGATTTAAAGCTGGACCATCCCATGTCTCCCTGCAGGGCTTCCACTACTGTGTTGCGTGTTGTAGCGTGTTGTTAGCATATGTCAAAGCCGGGACTGCAATCCCCTTTCAACTTCCCCGAATAATCTCATATTTGCTATAGGATTGAAATGCCAAACGACATAGCAGGCCTGCCACTCTGCGGCCTTTCAGACAAATTTTATCCTTTATATAAGAAAGATATTTCGTTTCATTGCTCATAAGTACCCATAAGTATTCATACTGTGTGACCTGATGAACATACTGTCCATTATGTGTCTATTTGAAAGTATGCGGGATCCCTGTACTTCCACATACTATTTAAACCTCAGATTTATCACTGCCATATTCGAGTCCATAGTCCGTTCCGTATTCCCCTGCTAAGGTCAATAACTTTTGCATTTCCTCGGTGTCCTCTGAAATTAAGCTGACATCATCGCAAAACATCTGGCTTGGCAGCTTTTTCTCACAAATTTTATATCCTAGCCCCGTGTTTTGTAAGCGGATGCCCAGCTCGTTGAGGTACATCAAAAATAGCACAGATGACAAGGGGCATCCCTGCCTAACCTCCTTATTAACATGAATACCTCTTGTTTTAATATCGCCCCATTGGATCGCAACCAACAAATAGCATCCACTAGATAGTGGGAAATTCCGTAATTAACGATCAATTCCCAAAGCACAGAGCAACCCACATTATCGAAGGCTCTCTTTATGTCCAAAAATGCAATCAGCAAGGGCTTACCATTCCGCTTAGCGACCTCCATCAGCTGCGTAAGCACAAATAAATTATCACTGCCCCGCCAACCCTTTCGGAATCCATTTTGGAAGGGAACTAACTTTCCTCCAGTTTCCAGTTTCCTTTGTAACCTATCCCACAAGAGGCCTGCATAAAGCTTGTAGACACAACTACTAATTGCTACCAGCCTGTAACTACCAAGATCTTCCCTGTCTTTTCCCTTTTCCTTGAAAATCAATGAAACTTTGGTATCACTCCAGTCCGGAGGCAATCCTCCACTCCCCAGACAGTTGTTAAATATATTAACCAGAATTTGAAGGCCCTCCTTTCCTTGAAACTTCAGAAACCCATTTGGTATGAGATCCTCTCCTACTGCTTTACCGCCTCCAAGCTGCATCACAGACTTGGTTATCTCACCCAGAGATATGTATGCAATGTCAGCAGTATTTGTAGTGACTGTCATATTAGAAGGAGATTCTGTGATTGGTATCCCTATTGTTCCCACAAATTTCTAAGCATACTCCTCTAATAGTGCTAAGATCTTCTCTTTCCCAGTTTGCATTACACCTGCTCTGTCCCGGAAACCAGGAGCCACCACCTTGATATCTTGCCTAAGTCCTTTCACATGCCTCCAGTACCACTTACTAGCCTCCCTCCCACCACCCATGATATATTTCCATGTTTCTCGATCCTGTTTCGCTAAACAGTCTACTACTGCTGCTTTTGATAGCTCCTTTGCTGCCAAGTATTCACGCCACACCACCAGGATAGCCTCTGTTTCCCCACCTTTTAATACTTGTCGGTGATTCCGGCAAGCGGCCTTTCGATTGCGTATAGCTTTACGTGCTTCAGGCGTCAGTTATCCGTGAGCCCTTATTTTGTACCATTCCACTACGAAAACCTACCTTTGACCTTCCATCTTGCATGACACTCTCAAACTATTCGCAATAGCCCATATCCATATTCATGACCACAGCATTGGTCATACCCTGTGAAAATGGTTTCCATGCCTTATCATCCCGTATCTTTCAACTCAGTCCCATTTTCCCATAAGCGGTATACATGACTTTCCTTTTGCAGCTTGCAATTCCAGCCACACTAGGTGATGATCAGATTCCACGCCTGAGTTACCAGAATCATCCACCTTCACCTACATCACTTTGTTGACTAGCCGTGATTCTAGGAGAATATAATCCAAGGTATAAGCCACCGCACCATTGGTCCAGGTACATAAACCATGACATTCTGGCAAGAGGCTGGCTATCACCAGGTCATCATCATCGCTAAACTCCCAGAGCAGTGACCCATTGTAATTGTCCTTGTCATTTAATTCCCTGAAATCGAACCCTTTAATCGGAACTCTAGAATGTCCTTCTGTAGACAGGTGTATATCGCCCGGTGTTGTCACGTTGCCACGAGAGGAACATCGGGCACACTCACCAGGGGAAGCAGGGAACAGCCAGCAAACAGCAAAGTAAAGCACGTTAATGCCCACAGGAAATTGGGAATTCCCATTCTCACCAACCAGCAGCGATCAGATCTGGGTCAGGAGGCATAAATGCAGTGGCCAAGCTAGACCGAAGCAATCTCTTCGATGCTAGACTCTATCCACAGACCTGCTACCTGCTCTCGGCCTTGTCCTTGAACCTTACACGGGAAGAAAGAAAAGAACATTTGCGAGTTTTATCTTTGTTTACTTACTGTAATGATGCTTTTGTGCATACCACAGAAGGCAGAAAATGGGGACTGCTTTACACGAAGAAGAGGATGAACGACAAACAGAAAGATGAAAACCGGACAGGGAAGAAAACCTGTTCCATTGTGCAGATATGAAGAGGAAGCAGTAGATTATCAATGCAACACGAGAAAACGGAAAAAAGGAAAGTTCAAGAGTGAAAGCAGAGACGTCAGATGTCTGCCAACCTTAGAAGAGGATGAATCGATTGCTGGAGGATCATCAACCATTTTCATACCATAATTATAATTCTGAATAAATTCTGTTTTCTTGAAGATTTGCTAAATTCATAAATTCATTTTAGGCCTGACATTTATTGTGATTCTCTAAAACTCCTATCTGAAGAATATTTAAATTGATTTCTTGATTGTAATTCCTGTCCTGAAAAGTAAAAATTAACCTTTTGAAATTTCTTTTGTTCCAGATATGAGCTTCAGCAAACTCCGTACAATCTCTTATTGCTATCTTTCTTTTTGGGAGTGAGAATTTTGATAGGATTCCTATTTTATTCCACTAAATTTGTAGGAGGGTTTTAATAATTGCATTTGTATTTTCCACACTGTCGAATATTTTTGCAGCGTTATTAAAGGTTTATAGCCACATTTTATGAAATGTGCAATCTGTTATGCCGGAAGATATTTTTGCGCATGTTAGGTTGCCGTTTTTCCTTTGGCAACACTTACAAATTTTATAGTTCGTTAAGGCATCTATTCGTATTTTTGTACGGTAATTTCCTCTCATATTAGTAGAAAATTTTGATAAGTTGATTTTTTAGGGGATCACTTACTTTCATATCCCACATTTTCCTCATCAATCACTGTGATTTGTGACATTCTCTCGGACGAGAGAACGTTCTCATGAACGGACGTTCACTATAGCGTGGTAGCCAATTTTGAGTCTTATTCTCATCAAATATTTTTACTTTTAATTACAAATTTAAGGAAAATTTTAGAAGCATGGCCAAAGATTTTTATAAAAGATAATTGCATGTTTTTGCTTAGTAAGGGTCCAGTTTAGATCCTGCTTCCAAAACCTCCCACCTTGAATCTCTTCTATTTTGATACCTCCTCCTATAGGGTTTCGAAGAGCTGAATCAGAAGTAATTGATGGTATTTTGAGATATTGTAGGGTTTGAATTTTATTGCGCTATTCCCATATTAGGGGAAGTACCTTTTGTGCTTCTTTAGTGCATCAGCCTGATAATTTGGAACCACTCCTTGCGTGTCAACCGTATGAGAAGGCAGGGAGCCCAACTAAAACTCCGCCAATAGCTCATTCAAGGATGCACGCTGTTACAACGTCAATGAAGGGGATACATTTAACACCGGCTCGGATTGCGCGCAATCTTCGCGAACGGGTGGAAAGGACTCCTGTTCTAACGGGCTGGAACGACGAAATCTGAACGTCCGATTCCAGGGGAGTTGCCAGTGCCAAGAGTTTACCCGTGGAAAGTTGTATATCGCAGCCGTCGACAAATTCGCCACCTCCACCTGGCAGCAATGCTTACCAGACGAAAGAAAAAGTCCATTCGCCGGATGTAAATCCAATATGGACTGACTCGTAGGAGAAACCAATATCCTCTCGCCCACTGGTAGGGCCTTTGGAACTATGCATGCGACCCTAGATATTGAACAAGGGGGGAGCAAGACTGGAAGCTTGAAGCTTAACAAGCAACAACCTTATTCATCAGCGCATTAAAGAAAGGGGCTTCACAAATTGTCATGAGGTCCAACGTTCCTAGGTCAATCCAAATCGGAGGACCTATCGCCTTCAACCCTTGCACCTGACAAAACGAACATATGCCACGTGGCCTATCAAAAAAAACTATCTTATCAAGACCCGGAAGCACTGCAAGGTGCCTTCCTCGGATAAAATCCCAGCCGCAAAGGACCAAATTATCCGGGTCCGTTACCACCTGTAATGAGTGGGTTAATTCTCGAACCAGGAACGTAAACTAGACCTCCGCGACCCTGATAAAAGGGACCAGATGCCCCGAAGCCGAGTTTAAGGCCGAGAGCATCCTCGGCTCCAACGGTCGCCAAAGAATTCCTAATAATTTAAACATGGAACTTGCCATTACCGACAACTCTGCCCCAGTATCACACGTCGCAAAACAAGACATTTTCCCAAAAAGAATTTAAAGGTTAGTAGTTCGTCCGCATTCTCCAGCAACTTCGTGGGGAACAGTGATTGTTGTTTTGCTTCGGACGGTTGTTCCTCCTTAATCCGTTCCTGCACCCTGGTCTCCAATTGAGGGAACTGCTGGTCCACCGGCAAGGGACACTCTTGCCGGACATGGCCCTGCCTACCGCACTCAAAGCACGGCATCCAGGCAAAATCCGGATGGGAGTTAAGGCTCACTGTTGTCTGAGCAATACTTGGTGACTGTGGCGAATGTTGGAAAAATTCAGACGTCGGGTTATACAAAGCAGAGGAACCGACGTTAATGCTTAACAAGATGTGGAATGCAACCATATATTAAAGAAAGGATGAATAGAATAATTCAATGAATTCCCAAGTAGATAAATGATAGAAAACTTCAGGTTAAAGTCAGGGATTTTTCTCAAACGGTAGACTTTCTTGATCCAGGAAAATCTCGCTCCATCGGTGGCATTTAGAGTTAGTGAAAAGTTCTCTACTTACAATTCGAATTTATTTCAATTGTGATAAGTGTACAGCAGTCGTTTTCGGTCATAAGCCCATGACCAAAATCAGTTGAATTTCGAAGGAAATTCTGTAACGCGTTTTCCACAAATAAAATCAAAGATTCTTTATAAGAAAACTATTTATTAAACTTCCAAGATTTAAATTTAACTTGAGGTACAAATCATTTAAATAGAAGTTAAACTAAATGTGTATTCAAACTGGAGAGGACGTTTTGTGAGTCCACTCCCAGCAAAGAAAAAGTTAGAATGGCAGACTTAAAGAACAATACATCTATTGTAAGTCTCCACAGGATATGGCACCACAGATGCTCAAAACTGGCTAAGTCACTGTGATGGGATGAACGGGAGGGTCAGGTCTCACTCTAATCTCTTTCCCTCCATTTAGGGAAGAAGAAGAGCAAGGTGGTTAAGGGCCTCAGGCCCAATGCCGTAACTAGGGCACAAGCGCTTGCAAAGCAATGGCGCTTGTCCTACTTACCTTACAACAGACAGCCACAGAATCTGCTAACGTTAATTTAAACTAAATATTTGCAGTTAATAAATGACGTTAGTGATGCGCTTCAATTTTAAAGGCTCACAAGGTTGGAAAATGACCATCAAGTTAAATCCTTTGATGACAGTGACTTGAAATGTGTGAAATGTCGAGTGCCAAGTAGCGCTCCAAATACATAAGCGAAAACACATTGCAAACATACATGAATAAAACAGTGAACTTAAACCGATCTCATCCATTATCAATCAATGGGTAAAATGAAATTTGTACACAATACAATCAATACACAGTGTGGCGCAAAACATCCCCCAACAGCAAACTTAAACGCGATGTTTTCGGCGGAGCCGACATCGCCACCTGCTGCATTGCAGCGGCTTTCTCCCTATACGACTTCTTGAACCCAACCTCAAGATCCCACAGGGCCCGGTGCAATTTACCCATCAAGGAGTATTGTCGGCCCCATAAGAGATCCTTGTAGTACCGGAGCTATCCCTTTATCACATTAATTTGGACTAAATCCTCTGGCATTTCGGTGTTTATTTTTGCACATAACATTTCCACTGCCATCATATACACGTGTAAGGCCTCACCAAGAGCCTGCTTTCATTCGACTAATTGTGTAACCAATCCGCCTGTTGAGACAGGTTATGAAAATGGGCCAACAGTTCTGTTCGGAAATCTGCCCACGAAAGGTTGTATAGTTTCCTACCTTTAATTAAGAGACTGTCCTCTACTAGGTCCTTTATGCAAGCCCGCACATGCAACACTTAATCTCTCTCTGGAATCCTTTCCATATGCCTGACATCCTCGAAGAGAGACACAACATCTGCGCATCTTTAGTCCCAGAAAACGTTGGAAGCCTATCCGGTTTTGATTGTATGACCAGAATCGATGGAGATCCACTTCCAATGCCTGCAAAAACTCTACCTTTGCGGCTGGTGGGGGAGCCCCCACCGGCGAACGTACGAAATATTTCCTCGATCAATGCTGCCTGTTCGTTCGGCGGCAAATTACCCGGGATCAGCAATTGATCTAGGCAATTAATCTAGGTTGCGTCTTGATCCGGTATCATAAATGCTGGAGGCATCTGCGGATTCAATGGTTGGAATCCTGAAATATCCGGCTGAAGCATTGATGCGGCCGGTTGACCAATCAGCCCCTTCTGTATCATACCCGGCGAGAGCTGCAGTCGGGGCCCGAGTCCAAAGGGCGAGCGAAATATTAGGGCCGTTCTCGGCAATTGTGACTTTGGATCAGCCATTGGCGAGGCAAAATGCTCCAGTATCAAGGTCGAACCCATCGGGGCTCTTCTGAGCCTAGGACCAAAGGGCCTGCAGGCCCCCTATCAGCCAGGGGTGAGGAAACACTCTCCACCGCTGCCTTAATCTGGTTAACTGCATGCAAAAATTTTGGTATGAGAAACGCTCGCACCTTCACCATGTAATGCCCAACTAATCGCCCGTAGCGAGACGAAAGGCACAGACAAGAGAGTGTAGAACAAAAGGTCGATTTATTTAGTAGAACAAGAAAAACGAGACCCGAAACAGGACTTACAGGAGCGATCAAAGAAGGTCGTTGGCCTTACAGATTAAAGTCAAAGCGAGCGAACGGCAGCATCAGCCAGAACGAACAAGAACACAAACAGTATCATGCGGCATGTGTTGCACAAGTGATCACAGAAAGACCCCAGCATATGCTTGTCAGGAGCAAGAGCCAGCAATGTTGATCTCATGCTCTCTTTAAGTAGGGGCCTAAGGTATGCCAGGGTCGCGCCAGCTGATCATCGGCGAGCGTGCAAACATGAAACTGACACACCTGTATCTGACAAATCTTATGTACCAGTTGTTCTTTCAGATTCACTCTCTGTCATAATTTTTTGCCGAAATTATGGAGAAACAACCCAGACCATGCACATAGCCATCCGATATTGCTTCATCACAGACTTGCTGGCCATGGGGTACTTTGCTTTAAAGTTGGTTCCAGGGAAAGATAACCTAGCCGATATCTTCACAAAACCCCAAAGCTCACCAACACTTAAATTAATGTTGAGTAGTATTTTCGTTTAATTAGGTTTTTTTCATTCTTGATTGGGCAAAATGTTTTTTACAAATAAAGCCATAGTACAATCAAGGAGGCATTTGTTGAGGGATAACAGGAGTTCATTTTAGTTGACTGCACTCTTTACTTGCTATACTGTTTATAGATTTACTTTTGATACGCTTTTCACAATGTATAATGTTTTAAAGCTTCTGGAATTTGGATTGCAATATTTTTATTCGTGTTTGCCATAAAGGCATCTTTTGCAATTCTGCCTTAAAGGCAACTTCAGCATTCTGCTGGAAACAGTGTGTTTTATCCTTTCTATATTGTCATGCATTTATGTAAAATTCAGAAGTCAATTCCAGAACCAAGTGTAAAACAAGGCATTAGAGGAGACAGTTGCAAACTATCTCGAACTTCAGAGTAACTCCGGCAAATGGTAAAATTACGTGAAACAAACTTTCCCGAAGTTTACTTGGTCGCCTTAAGTTATGCCAGTTAACCTAGTTTATTATTGAATTAACACAGAGTTTTAAATGGAACTTTTCTAAATTAATTAACATGCTGTACTTTTTAATTAATTTAAACGCCTTTAACTAACGAGTGTTAGTTGTTTAAAAACAGGGGATGATTTTGAACGAAACCAAGTCACTAAGTTGTCCTACAGTGCTTCAGCCCCCGATGCGCTGTCTTCTACCTGAAAGAGGTTACGACCTATTACACCTCTAACTTGAAAGGTCATGACATCGTCATTTCCTCTTTGAATTTAAGATCTGCACATGCCATGCTCTTTCTATTTTGGGTTCTGTAAAGACTGGTTTTGATTGCTACCTCTCCAGTTTTTCCCTTCTTAGAATGTTGTCAGTGCTTTAGTTAACCAGTTTTATATTGAATAAATTAATTGTACTTTCCATCTTAAACACGTTTGAATTGTAATTAATTCATCAACGATCGTGACCAGTGTAACTATCACAGAGATCGGGGTTATTTTAACACCTCGTTTGCAAAGTAGGGTTACCTTACTACCTGTATCAATCAAAAAGTTGGAACTTTTATCCCTGATTTTAACAGTGATGGTCACATCTCCAGTTACACTCTGACAATGGTTATCTCCTAACCCTAATCCTAATTTTTCTTGAAAAGAGGGGGCGTCCTGACGTCCCCTTCTCACCCGTTTTTTGGTTGAGTCTGACCCCTCTGACCCCTTCGATTGTCCTAAGCCTGCTTGACTAAGCAATTTGGTATCTCGTGTCCGGTCCGCTGGCAGAAGGCACACCTTGCACGTCGAGTACAATCGCGTGCCAAATGTCCAAGTTGACCGCATGAGAAACACTTTCAATTCGCATTTCGGGGTGCCGGGTTGTTTCTTCCCGGATTCCTGCTACTTTGGGAACAATTGGGTGCTTTGTTTCCCTCTTTGTTGCACAACTGACAAAACACTCAATATAATCGGAGTCCCGTCCCTACTCCTGGTGGGTTGTAACTTTGAGGCCTATTCCACCCAATATTTAAACTTTTCCGTGTCTCTTAAGATCAGCTTTTACTGACGTATTGGCTTTTTCTCCCTGCTCTCAGCCTAATTCTCCAGCTTTCCCAAGTAACAAGTTTAGCTACTTCTCCACCATGTTTTCGGTATCTTCCCCATCTACCGTTTGGACTGCTCGTTTATCTTTTAACTTCATACTGTCTGTGATCTGTATAGCTGCTTTGACAATATCCTGAAATTTTTTCGGGTTGCGACCTAATACATGCTGACCCACGGGTTCTCTTAACCCTGTAGAATACTGTCCCGACATCTGGTATTTATACAGCTCCTGAGAAGCCGCTCAGCTCGCAGAATCTTTCAGGATTCCCGCATAGTATTTATCTCGGCCACCTTAAAGTCATCGCATTTGGTTAGCTTATTTAACTTGGCACTCAGGACAAAGCTTAAAAGCTCCACCTGTCATGTGGCATTTAGCTACATCTATATGCTGATCCTCATACCATTTCCTTAAGTTAGAAGCTATATCTAACCTATCGACAAATTGATCAGCATCCGCAGTCGATCCTCCATCAAACACAGGCATGCAGGACATTCCCTCTTGGTGCTTAAGTTTCGTTATCAGCCGCTATCATTGCTTGATCCTCTAAAGCTTTCTGGTGAATTTGTTCTAAAAGATCTACTAATTTGGCTGGTCTGTGGTTGAATACAGGTAAGTACTATCCACAAGCAGCTCTTGTAGGGTATTAGCGGGGTCAAGGCAGTCTGAGAATTCTCCTTCACTATCACTAACCTCTGCAGGTGTCTCGCTTGAAGCTTCTGGATTGATGTGTCACTCTCGTAAGCCGTATGATCTTCGCACTGACCTACTTAGCACATAAGTCTTTAAAGATTAGTCATACCAAATTTTCACTCAATTATGGCTTAAATTAAAACAGCAATACACAAGAAAATTAGGCTTCAACGGTAGCCAAATTCAAATATGAGCACCATATTCTACTCCTCAAAACCTTTCCAATGATATGTCACAATTTTTTATAGCTAAAAATTTTATGAACAGGATGTATCATCCCTATCATCGCAAGAGGTAATAGACACTAAACTGGATGTTGGTTTTAAAAGATTTAGCTTGTCCATCTGAACCATTTGGTACTAATCTTGAGGTCCTAGGATGTGTCCTTATGCCCTAGGTTACAGGAAGTGACCTAAGCCTAAAATTTGTGTTTCCATTGGACAGGAAGTGGTCAAGGAGTGGTCAAGGTCACATAATCTAACTCCTTAGGGTCTAACCTGAACATAGATAGGTCACATTACCACTTTGGACCAATTTAAGCTAACAGGAAATGAGACCCGGAAATGGTCAATTTTGGTCTGGCGATTATATCTCATAAACCTACGTTATATCTCATAAAACAACAAAATATCATCCTAAACAGGTTTAAAGCAATTTTTAATGGTTTAATCCTTTTTCCCAAATTTTCAATGACTTAACTGAATTTCCTAAACAATACATCCCTTCTTTAATAATAGATCCCACAGCTGCAACCATTTTTTAGTCTTGACCACCCCTATTGTACGCTCTCTCTATTTGGAGTTGGTCAAGTTATGCACCCTAAGGTGCATAGCTCAATAGTAGCGTTGCATCTCCTGGAGATGTTTGGTGTTCAACTACGGCTTTTATCAACCTAGGGTCCATACACAGGGATGCATTATTGAGAAAAGAATGCACACAAGAAGTGTTACGTTAACCTTTTTATTCAAGTAACACATAGGAATGCAATCACCTAACAAGAGGTCAGCTTACCATCAGTTTCTCCTGTCATCTACCATAACTCAATTACATTTAGGATTGGCAAATCATAAAGTTCTGGTACAATCCTAACATTAATTCTTAATAATCTATACAAACAAAACAATCCTAACTTCTAACAATCTAAACTCAATATCAATATAAGTACAAACACAACTAACAGTAAGAACATAATGAAACAAACTAAACCAACAGGTAAACTAACAGGTTCCCTCCCTAAAATAGTTCATCTCAACCAAGGTGCAGTTTCCAAACAAAGTTCGTTGTAGAATCCAAGATAGCCTTCGGCTGTCCCTACTTTCGGGTCTCATGTCCAAAGAAAATTTTCCTATCATCTTTCTTGGATGAGATAGTTCTTGCAGGCTTTAATGCGTTAGGTCTCCATTGAAGAAGTAGTACCCATCTTTTATGTCAAATATACCTCAACTTGCCACATCTACATGGCAATTGCCACACCTTCATTAAAAGATGATGATGTAATGTTATGTGTAGATAAGGGCAAACATCTGACTCAGGAAGAACGCCGTAAGGTAAACCTGTTACTAATTCAGCACAAACAGGTATTCATAGAATCATTAATCCTAGCCCAGATACAACCTCAGGTGATCTCCATCATCCCTGGAGCCAAACCACAGGCAGTAAAGCTATACAATTTTTCCCCAAAAAGAAAACAACAAATTGCTGAAAAGATCTCAACACTTATTTCAAAAAAATATCTTATACCAACAAATTTTGAATGGGCAGCTCCCTCCATGCTAGTAGCAAAAAAAGATGGACCTGAAGATATGAGGTTAGTAACTGATTTCTGGGCGGCACCTGAAGATATGAGGTTAGTAACAGATTTCCGGGCGCACAACGTACTAGTCACCGTACCGGAGGCCTACTAACTTCCCAGGATCGACAGCATTCTAGCTGAATTGCAAGGGCAAAGTATATGTCAACAATGGATCTGACCAATTGTTATTGGCAGATCCCAATTGCCCAAGTATGTCAAAAGTATTTATCAACTATTACTCCACAACGTACATTAAGTTACACACGAATGCCAATGGGGGCTAGAAATTCGACCGCCAATTTGTCAACGTGTGGTTGATGAAATGTCACATCTTCCAGAGGTGAAAAATAAAACATACCAAGATGAACTACTAGTTGTGGTGAATTAATTTGACCAACACCTGAAGGACATGAATTGAGTATTCAACCTCATCCACATGTACGGCTTTTCCCTGAAATGAAAAAAATGTCACTTATCTAATGATAATGTTAATAACTTAGGACATCATATATCCCAGGAAAGCACTAGCCTAAATATTGAGAAGGTAGAGACCATATTACATCTGCCGCATCCCAAAAATGCAAAGGAAGTGAATTCCCTTCCTACTGTAGGTAATTTTCCAAATTCATTCCAAACCTTGCTCAAGTAGCTGCTCCTTTGTATAAATTACTCAAAAAGGATGCAGCCATCACATTCGATCAGCCTGCCAATTCTCTTTTAACCTGCTTAAAGATCGACTCTGCCAAGCCCCAATATTGAAACAACCAGGCTTCTCGAAAAGTTTCCGTTTGTTCACAGATGCAAGTCATAAGGCCTTGGGTGCCGAATTTGTGCAGGGAGATGAGCATCCTTATCACGTAATCAAATATGCATCTAAATTGTTTACCCTTCCACAATTGAATTATTCCACCAGTGTAAAAGAAGAATTAGCAGTGATTTGGGCAAGTGGCAAATTTAGAGGGTACCTGGATGGCATGCCATTCATCGTGCCTTCGGATCACTGACCTCTGATGTGGTTAATAATGTTGAACCAGCCGCAAGGTCGTCTTGCATGCTGGGCTCTGTCAGTGCAGCATCACGTATTCGATATTGAATACATTCCGGGAAAACTAAACGTGGTAGCTGACCTGTTATCGCGATCCTTGGATAAAGAAACAGAACCAGTAGTTATTATTCAGCAATTCCTCACTAACGAGCAACCCATCACAGATGTCAACTTCTGAGTTGCACATACGGAAGACCATCAATGTGCTCACATAATCGAAGCTCTGGAATCAGATGCAGATTATGATGCGGCATTCCTCAGACGAGGATATATTGTACTTGACAAAATACTTTACTGACACCTCCCAGAAGAAGAGAATGACAGCCCTAAATTGGTAATACCAACTTTATATCAGACGAGTCATCGCTTGGAACCATTCCAGTAATGCAGCCGGTCATCAGGGTGTAAGTGGGAACCATGCTAGACTTATTCAAAAATACTTCTGGAATAACATGATGAAGAGTATCAAAAAATACATCACATCATGTAAGGATTGTGCCAGATACGAGCATGACAGTCAGGCTCACGTGGGTCTCAATACAAGCCCACACATTAAACCAAGATTTGATGACGTCAGTATCAACATAATTGGTCCACTGAAGACGTCAAACGGTGGTTGTAACTGCATATTATCAATTGCAGATACAACCACTGGATTCCTGGAATTGTTTCCAATTGAGGACACGAGAGCCGACACAATTTCCAAAATTCTCATAAATGAGATGTCTCAGGTATGGCACACTGAAATCAGTTCGGTGTGATAACGGAGAGGTGGGCCTGCAATACCGCCACCCATCAAAACATGGCACATAGTCCTTTCCAACTCAGCTTTGCACAAATGCCCAGATCTCCTCATGATAATGCTATATAATTTCTCAAAATTTGCTATGAACCCGATTATATAAATACCCACTGTCAGAATTCCTTGAGAAAACTGTCTCAGTCCTAATGGATGCAAAATGTAATCTGGAAAAACATCAGGATATACGCAGATTGCTGCATAACAAAGGAGCAAGTATTATCGAATTTATCATTGGAGAAAAGATAATGATTACATGTAAGAATAATCCAATCAGTTCGAATTCCAAGGGGTACTCAGCTAAGCTGGCACCACGCAAGGATGGTCCCTATGTTGTGTACAACAGAATCTCTTACAATACCTATGAAATATGGGATGAGGGACGTGACCAATCCATAGGTGGGTATAATGAAAAGTATCTGTCAAAATTTCCTGAAAAACTTAATAAAAGTAATCAAGATCCCACACCTATTACTCACAAACGATCACGGGGTAGGCAACCCAAATCCAGTTGCAGGATGGAAACCAAGGAGACAGACAAAGTTCCACTAAACAGTCGAAATTCCGAAAAACCTCCTAAATCTCTGAAATAAAATTTGAAAAGTGCGCCGAAAATATTTTGAGTGCATTAGAGAGTACTGGGATAATATATTAATCATGTTTTTGTCAATAATATGAGGATGCAAGTTTTGGAAATTATTGAAAATTATCCATTTCAAGAATGTACCCAATTTGTAAAAGGGGCAATGGTCTACTTTCATCAATAGGGGATACTGCATAGTAAGGCAAACTTTTGTATGGCTAGGAAATTGGCCTTAATACACTTCCAGGAATTATCAGATTTAAATGAAAATCAACCTTTACCAGGAAACTCCTTTAAAACGGCCTCTTTTAAGTTGATTAGAGCGGCCAAGCTCTGTGAGAAACATAACCTCCCAAGTATCATGATTCTTCGACGACCCTATTTCACCCCACATTTTCGAAATAGGTTCCTTTGAATTTGACCGTGTGTTATTGGCCAAGTATTTGGCTGGACAACGCATTCCGTGTTTGTCTACACACGCGACAATGTCCCCCCTTTTATGATGTTGCACGTGCAACGTCAGCATGGTCGGCATAAACAAGTATCAAAGAGCTTTGGAGACAAAGATGCTCAGTTGCTCCTTTTTATGTTTTTTAAACGGGCCTGCTCTAATGAAATCCAGTCTCAAAAATAACATCCTTACATACTACTGGACATGGGGAGATAAGGCAAACGGCGCTACCGTGGTCAGTTTCTTGGACCCTGATAACAACGAAAATTCACACTACTATGTGACAGTAGAATATTTGGAGCATGTGACAGCATCCCAAATGACGTCCCAGACCACAGAAGTCTTGGGGCTATATAAAGAGGACTTGAGCCAAATTTTGTTTTTGCTTTCAAAACTTAACTACATCTTCACTTCTATCTTGAGCTTGGTAATGATTATGGATCATATTCACCCTTACACCCCTGTGGCGGACAGAATTCCCACTCCATACCCTGATCAACCTAATGCATATCCCAATTTGGCCCCTATTGCATGGCCTCATTCAGTTCATCGGCCTATACCTTGTGTATATCGCCAACCCATCTGTCCCCAAGCTCCAAATATTGATCCTAGTTTTGATGGTTATGGTCCTCACACACCAGGTATCAACTACAGGGGACATATTTGTAACCAAAACTGTCCCTACCTGTACTGTGCAAATCCTGTTTCTCCAGTTAAACATCCCAATATTTAGCAAGTTTACCAAAGCAATCAAGCTCAACAACGACCATTTGAGGATGATCTGGTGAATGGTGTGTGCGGTATGTGTTATACCACACATCGAGTGACCAGCCGTTTGGGAATGCTCCCTTGGACGTTCCGCAAAATCATCATGACTTTACAGTACCTGGGAATCCGCCCAATTCACCAGATTATATGATTTATGAGGTATCCTCGGTTGATTCCTACTTCACGGCAAATCAGCTGTTCCCGGGAGACGATGACGCGCAGGCACACACACCCATGCTGCCAGATCATGCAGTCGCTCCCGCATCGGATGCGCACGTGGTCGCTCGCTCAAGCGAGTTAATCCACGCGGCCGTTCCTCACATCGTTACACCTACCACAGAGATCCCTTCACCTGTGTGGGCGGCGACGCAGAATGCAGTTCTTCCACCTGATGTCCGTGAGGTAAACTTCCCTGATGTTCCTGATGCTAATTCCATCCCCTGACAGACGCCTGCACTCGATGTGAGAGCGATGGTGGCATCTGGCAGCGCGGTTGCGGCTTAATGTACCGCGACCCCCACATCAGTGTTTCAATACACTCCAGTTCAGGCGACGTTGCCTGTCCGATGGCCCGACGATCGAGTTTTAACCATCCCAGCCAAACAGGCCATTGATCCAGATGAATTGTCGCCACTGAGCACGTTTTCGGATGTCGATTCCGATCTGAGTGACGACAATTCCTCTATACCCGAGGAGGACGAAAACAGTACTGACGTCAAAGTTCCACCATCATCACTGGAGACCGTGGATTCCGCCGTCGTTCCTTCTCCATCCACTCGTGGTCCTATTGCAACCTGTTCTCTGTGCAATCCTTTTCCGATCCCATGGTCTCCAGTGACGATCATAGAATGACCCTCACCTTGCTAGACGTTTCAGATTTGGAGTCCAATCTTCCCGATGATTTCCCAGGCAACCTGGACAACGACACTCTCCAAGGGTTCGACTATCGCCTAGAGCTATTCGACGAGGTACCGTAAAAGGTAAGTCACATGTCTTGATAAAGTTCCTAGAAAACCCGAAAATTAATCTGGAATTAGCACCATTTACATACCCGAATGTTCTTGTTAGCTTTAAGGGTCATTTTTGTTTCATGGTAACGAATCCATGCCAAAACTTCATTCTTAGTTCACGTTTCTCACTATTTTCTGGACTTTATCATTGTTTTTGACACCTCTATCTTCCCCATTGTGCATCCTATGTTCCTATGTTATTCATAAGTGCAATCAATTTTTATGGGCACCATTATTAATCCTTAAGGGAAGTGTATATCAGTGTTCGCATCCCTGTAATCCTCTGATGCTTTATGTTTTACATGTATTCGTAGTAGCATCATTATACTTCTTTGATGCTTATTCTTAGGTCCTATGTATCTCTGTGACCCACTCCCGCTCACTTTAATTAATCAAGAATGCGTCGCGGTCACAGTCCAATAAGTAGCAAATAATTATGCATGATGCAA
>JAQGAO010002230.1:0-20448 GCA_034697705.1 Ommatoiulus sabulosus | reverse complement strand
AATTGGATGTCGGAGAAAGCGAAATAGAATTAAAAAGAAGGGAGGGGTGGGATGGAGGGGTCAGGGGGAATGGGTCCCAGGGGTGGGGGGATGGGGGTGGGGGAGCGACAGAAGGAGGATTTAAGGGGGGTGGGGGGATGAGGGTGCCATTGAACGTCGCGTCGCCATTTACCTCTGAAAAGAAATGGAAGGGGAAGAGAGACAAGGCAGGGGGTTAACTCTGCCCCAGGTCAGACCCTCAATGGCCGTTTTGTCCCTAGGTTTTCCCTATGAGTGCTTCTCAATCAATGAACTGTGCGCGTGTAAATTAAACCCGCTCTGCCATGGATATGCGATTTTCTGGACGTCGACAACACTGGACTCTGTATGCGTGGCCTAAAAAACCAGAGGTTTGGAGACTGGGTTAGTGGCAGACGTCAGGACACTTGCAGTAGCTTCAACTTCGGATAGGTTTTTTTTCCCCGAATTTGAGCACTGATTCGTATTTGTCATGGTCGGGGAATGATTACCAATCTGGCTGATCGGATTCTTGAAGATGTTGTCCATTGATCGTTTTTTTATTGTACACATCGATGCCAGACATCGCAGACTGCTGATGGAAATCCAATTTTAAAACATGGATTTTGGAGTCTGCCCATGTTGAAGAGTTTGTGAATGCTGGAGACAGTGAAAAATGCAGTATGTCACCTTGCACGTCCACCTGCATGGTTTCTGTCTGGTGACTTTATTGCCCAACTTGATACTTGTGATCTCTGCGCTGCCATCTGCAATGTCAACTCTTCTGTCTAACAAATTGTCAATTCGTTGAAAAAAAAAATTATAAAAAATTAATAAAGGATTGAACCAAAATAATACATGTTATAATTACTTTGTCTGAACATACCGTTCAATAATCTAGATACAGTCGAACCTCGATAAGACGAATCTCAAGGGATGTCCAAATTTAATTGTTTGAACCGTAGGTCGTATTATCAAAAATCAATAACAATATAAAAGAGAATAATTAGAAATGAGTTTAGTTCGTAGGCTACTATCAAATATTCGTATAATGCAAGTTTTTCTTAATGAGGATTCACTTTATTACATATTTACCATTTTTTTAAAATGATATCTTGAAGGCATAATGTGATATATTTTTCTTGTTTTCCATGGCTTCACTTCCGTCAGCTCAACAAGTGTTCATTTGATGCAAATCAAGTTTTAAATATTAGCATATACAGTATGTAGGCCTAATGAAACTTTGTCTTAAATGTGTATGATGCATGTTATAATTTGTGCATCATACACATTCCAACTTGTCTGTTCATGTAATTTTTTTAGAGGTACTCTCCATGCAGGCTTATCATGAAATCCGAGAATGTTTGGTAAAGACATGTTCACTCCATTTGGCATCAATCTGCCTGACCAGTGATTATCCACAGGCTGCTGTGCTGGTTGAGATGAGGTTGTGGATGGAAGCGTGTCGTTCACGGAATGGACAAAGCAAGCTGGTGATAAATATTCTTTGAATTGAACATTTCCGCCATGTTTATTTTCGTTTGGGCTTATAAGCATTATCACAGTAGAAGTCTCTTTATCAAGGCTTTATTGTCAGAAGCTTAGAGCTGTAGTTCTCGGTGCACTGGGTATGCTTTTCTGACAGGGATTTCTCCACCATGAATTTTAATCTTGTTTGTATAAATTACTCCTATAGCGCTCTTTCATTTTACGCTCCACATGATGCGCTATAAATATCGTATGCCAGTGACCTTTGGTCAGTTTGTGCGAACATATTGCCCCAAAAGCGACATTTTCAATAAATGACGTGATTAATTAAAATACTGAGGGTGACGTCATTAAATAAAATTCTGATGATGACGCAATTCATTAAAATTCTGATGATAACGTAATGCATTCAAATTCTTATGATGACGTCATCAGAATGATGTTGATTCGTTGAAAAAAAAACTATAAAAAAATAATTAATGATTGAACCAAACTAATACATAGTACATTTATTTTGTCTGAACATAGCCTACTGTTCATTACCGTCATCATCGTAGTAAATAATAGCGTCATTTATTACATTTCTGATTATGACGTCATTCATGACAAATTATGATGGAACTCCATGCATTACAATTATGATGATGACGATGATTCGTTGACAATAGAAATTATAAAATATAATTAGCGATTGTACTAAAATAACACATAGTACTTTTATTTTGTCGGAACATACAAAATTCCATCAACTAGTAAATAATGACGTCATTTATTCCATTTCTGATGATGACGTCATTCATTGACTATGCAGTCCCAGCGTAGATAAAGTTGATAATGTTTGTTGAAATGAAAGATTTGAAGTGTCGCTTTTGTTTAATAAGTGGACGACAGTAAATAATGTCGTCATTTATTACATTTCTGATGATGACGTCATACAAATGTATGATGATGACGACATTTATAAAATTCTAATGTTGACGTCATCATTTTCTATGCAGTCACAGACGTTGATAAAGTTGATAATGCTTGTTGAAATGAAAGATTTGAAGTGCTATACAGTATATAGGTTTTATAAGTGGAATTCTGCATGCATGGTGTTTATTTATTAAAAAATAATTAATAAGAAAATTGACAGATTGATACATCAATATTTCTAAATAGAGGTAAACGTTATTCATGTGCACGAGCAAGATTTATCGAATAAAATACTTTCTTAGTACCGGGTACGTATCAAGCTTATCTGTAACAAATATGAATCTTATAGAATCTTGCAGTCTTTGTCATGTTGAACTATGTCGAACATGGATCTTGCAGTGGTCATACAAAAATGTTGGATTTATCTCTGTATAATCACTGCATCAAATCGATTTCATCGCCAGTCCACGTCTTTGAATATTCTATACATAGAGCCATAGCGACAAAGGTTTAATTAGTAAATATTTCTAAATAACAGAATGCACGGTCACGGGATAAATTGGTTTCCATACAAGGTCTCGGTTGTCCACCATTGAGCATTTCCAATTTTCACCCCATTTCGCTCTATGTGATGGGCACCCTTTTTTGTGCTGTCCACTTCCTCGTCCCCCTGGTCTCCCTCCTGCTTGGAATGATTTGTGATTGTCCAAACTGACTTAAAGGACCCTGGTCCTAGCTCCGCGTTGCAGAGCTGCCCTGCAATTGGAGTGCTTTCGACGAGACCCCAATCCGCAGGGGTGCATTTCCGCCACGCTGCTTTGACCAGTCGACCGGAACTACAATTTTGGCATTGGCACGCCTGATATCCACTGAAGAACGGTCTAATTTGTAGACCGCAGGGGGACCTTAGGACCCAATCGTCCACACTTGAAATGTCGCGCTCACAATGGACAGTGTTCCTGGCAGGCTGTCAGACACGTGGTCGTGGACATGAATCGTCCTCAAAGTGTGGAATGCGCACTTACATAATTTTGTTAAGAAAAGTACTTCTGGGCATACGGACCAAGATGCGTTGCACGGAGCCATCTGGCGGCGATTTGAAAAAGTTGCAAAGTTCAGTAGGTCCGTGAAGTTCACTTTCTTAATATTTCGCATATTGGACCAAATGAGGACACACTAAGACACGTGTCCTCAAATACTGTATTTATTTTTAATTAATGGAGAATAATGTTATTCATTGTATACCAGAAGATTTCTGCTTCCTTAATTTTTTCTGAGCTTTTTTCAAAGCTTGATATATATGCCATTTATTAGTGAACACTGTTTATTAAAGTGCGTTGTTGAATAGTTTAGTTTCTTTTTTGCATAGTGAAACTGCAACTAAACTATTCATCTTTTACTAACAAAACAAACAAACGCAAATATCTAATTTGCACATGTGAAATAGAAACAAAACATGATTTTTGATATTTATCTTTATTGATTTATTCATCAAACTACAAGTTTTTTATATATATACATGTATAAAAAAACTTCAAAACATTGTTCACACCACCAAAGTTGAAACATTGAAAAATTGCCCCTTAATTAACAAGGAATTCTCATAGGGAGAAATTCCTCTTGTTGTAACAATTTCCGTTGTTTTGTTCAACTAATTTAGAGGACATGAAAGCATAATCATTATATAATTACATGTACATGTAATTAAGTAATCCATAATTAAGGACTGTTATGATGCAGTTTTCCAAAGAATGTTGTTGGAAATCAACTGCACTACCACGAATACCTCGTTTGTTGCGTTTATTCAAGAAACTTAACACACCTTGAACTGGGATGTTTAAAAAACCAAGGTAACTTCAGCTAAACTTTGTTTCCGAAACTGGAAACTCAGTTAACGTAACTGCAAACTTTCAAATTGGATAGCCGGTTTATACGCACGGTTCTGAAACTTGCATTCCAGTCTCGGAAATCAAGTTTCAATTAAAATTTCCTCGGTGTGCACCGTGCACCTTAATAGAAGAGCTGATGTACAAGAAGTCCAATGAGTGTTCTAGTTTTTCCGTTGTATAGCAAGCACTTAAACACATGCCATTCTGTTTATGCAGACCCAGATCAACGCCTGCAAAAGCGAGCTTTCAGCCATGTTGTCTTCAGCACAATAACGCATATTCTCCAGCAATGGAGTATCGTAAACTTTGGTAAACATTGTACACCACCAGTATTGCCTGCTCGGATTTCATCCTGACAGTTTTGATGGAAGAGCTAACGCGTCCACATCATTTCATTTGCATATCGTTCTTTGAGGCCATATTCCATTTCCCTCCATTTTGTGAACTTTCCTCCGACTTGAGGCTACCCCGTGTCACTCACACGTTCAAACGCACCGTTTTTTTCCATTGAACCTTCAACCAACCTGTTTTGAAAGCCGCGCTGACATTTGAATCAACTTAAACCGTATTTGGGATGCAAACTGCTAAGCCGCAGCATTTGCCTGTCCATCATTGACTGCAAATTTTGCGACAAAATGCTTCTGCTGCACGCGAGCTTAACCAGATTTCCATTCTTGACTGCATAATGGGCCTCCATGGACATAATGCTCAAGTGGTTGTGCATATTTCTGCGGGCTAATGAGGATAACGGTACGCTCGTGGAGACGTGTGATTCGGGCTGACCATATGCGTTTTTTGAAAATTTTTGATTTGATAAGCAAAAGTCAATAAGTGGTAAAAAGAATCAAATTTTACAAATAATGGATGTTGGTGGAAGTCAACGCATCAGGAACAGAACGTCTGATGCACCACCCGGTAAACCCACATGGTTAATGACTGAGATGACGTATGCAACTGAAAGAAATATTTCATAATATTCATGTAATTGTTCTTGGAAAAAGCAATTTTGGACATTAGAACATCATCTAGTACATTTCAAGACATCATCTGGTACATTTTAGGACAGTATTTAGTATATTTTAGGACATCTTTTAATACATTTTAGGACATCACTTATTACATTTTAGGACATCATCTAGTACATTTCAAGACATACCATGTGGTACATTTTAGGACATTATTTAGTACCTTTTAGGGCATCTTTTAATACATTTATGGACATCATGTATTACATTTTAGGACATCAGATCATTTTAAGACGTGATTTAGGGAATTTTAAGACATCGCCTAGTACAATTTAGGAGATGACATTATATGGGCGAAAAGGGATGTCCTTACGATGTTATTTTTATTTGGTTTTTATTGTTACGTTTTGAGAACCCAGTCTAAAATTCATTCGGGAATAATGGGAGAGCAGGATTCCCCCATCATTTACAAAAAAATAAGGAATACGTTGCCATTTTATTTGGGAAGCTTTCCGAATTTCAAATTTTAGATAGATCCCAAGTCAGTCAGAAGGGTTTCCGAATCAGTGAAAAATACTTGTTCGAACCTTTATTTGCAGGAATTTTGTGGAAAATATAACATGGACCCTACATCCTACATCCCACCGCTAACTCAAGTCATCCTCTACTCAAGTTTACTGGATTTAGACTAAAATAAGTCAGTTTAATTTTATATTTTATTCAAAACTCTTTGTAGGACCTGTCACGCCAGGCCCCCAAACTAGAGCCCTGTCAGCCCCCTCTCCTTCCTTATGGGGGCCATGGTACTCTACGAGACATTCTCAAATTTTCCAGCTTAAATGCTTGTCGACAAAGTCAAGATGTTTTACACACGTGGGAACATACAAGTATAAGTGTTTGAATTTGTCCAAAAAGTGCCTGTTTTACTTTGGCATTCCATACTTCTCAACCTAAGGACATTTTGGTAACACCATTAACCCTCAACGACATCATTGTTATGTACGGCGCTGCTGTATCATTGAATTCCGTTGAAAATCCCTGTCATCGTCCATCAGGATTTTGATTGCAGCTTTTGGAAAACTGCCATTATTGAAATTGAGTGTAACTTCTATAACTGCAAACGTGTGGGTTGGGTCATCAGCCTGGTCGTTTAGCCAAAGCGTACATAATCCCAAACAGTTCCCAACCAACCGAATAAAATTTTGGGGTCAGGAATTTGCGACACCCAACACATTATCACATGTCAGTTTTATTTGAAACAAAATGCGCAAATAAGAAGTTATATGAAACGGGTGTATAGGGAGATTTGAAATTTCGTTATTAATTCTCACAGTGTGACCAGCACAATCCATAGAGTAAGGCTCGGCGAGAAATAAGTGGTTTCTTTTTAGTAAAGCGTCATCGTAAACTAGGCTGATATCAGTAAGGGAGTGTAGGGTCCAAATCTATGGGACTCCACCTCTCTTGCCACCCCACGGGTTTTAAAATCACCTAAAAAATGTCTGCCCCAGACTGCGCGTATTGGAAAGGCGCATGTATGGACTTGGAACTTTTTATTTCAAAAGTCCTTTGTGTAATGATTTTGCATATACTATAAGAGTTCTATTCTTTAAATTCCCAATTCACGTGTATACATGTTCTTACAACAAGTATATGTTTTTCAACTGATTTACCTGTGCTAGTACCTAGCTACTATAGGGGATCTTTAAGGGGCTGTTCAATTACCTCATGGGAGCCTTCGAACCTGTTTCTGATGCGTGTTTTCTATTCAGACGTGTGCCATTGAATGTCTGTATCCAAATGCTGCTTGTTATGGAAATCAAAACAAATTCAATTACTTGTATTTAGCTCCTTGAGTATTTCCCGTATAAAACATGATATAACCCATATTGAAAGGAAAAGCCAATTTTTCATACCAAAAAAAATTACAATTTTCATATCAAATAACACTTGAAAGGCAGTTATACATTAATTGTATGAAAAGTAAGTTTACCAAGATTATGTACAGTATATATCTGGAGAAGCAGTTATAGCTAGGTTTGTAAGTTTGGAACATAAAGGATTACAAAGATAAAACATTGTGTTCCCAAGCTTCCAAAGCTTTTTTAATATGTTTAAAAAATTCAACAATTAGAGTCTGTTTGCTGTTTTGTTATGCTATTTTATTCATTTTGGTCATCAATTTTGGAACACTTTTGTTCAGAACTAATAAATCAAAACTTTGGAATCTTTGTAATTTCTCTGATGCTACCATGACAGATTTCAAAATATACTGCATATGTTCAATTCAGAATATTTCAAATGTACCAGAAACGTCATTCCAATGTATGAATCACATCATTCGTATTAAAAATCAAATTGATCTTTGAATGAAATCACATTATTCCGATGCTTCGGATGACTCATGAAGAGTGATGTCGTATGTGAAGGACTTTTGAAATAAACCGAATTGAACTCGAATTGTACAGCATAAAGTTCTTTCTTTCAATTAATATACATGTATATACTTCGGTGCAAGATTTCTTAATTGCGTCTACTGGTGATTAATTAGAGCGGAAGCGGGTAAGTTTTCTAGAAATTGAGGTGAGCAATGCTTTTCTACATTTTACCGGGAATAGTTACTAACATCCTTACTTGGCCATGACTTACGCTCGTAATAGTATAAAAAAGAAGTTGATTGTCGGTAAGTCAGCATAACTCAAACGTGCAAACAATTAGTTGGATCACGTCAAGTGCCTCAACATGTTCGACATCCTCGGCGCCCTGAAGAGTACCCTGACTCGGGTGAAGACTTTCACCGTCGACAATGGAGTCTTTCGACTTCACTACCGCTTGACCGTCTTGTTGCTCTTGGCCTTCAGCATTCTGGTGAGCGCCCGTCAATACATCGGCGATCCCATCGACTGCTACATGTCGACGAGCAGCCTCCGCCCAGACATGGTCGACCAGTACTGTTGGGTGTCTTCTACTCACTCGGTCAGCAGTGCCTACCACAAAAACGTAAGAGACGAAGTCATTGCTCCAGGCGTCGGCAAATTCAAGCAAGGGGACACGAAAATCGAGCACAGCTACTACCAATGGGTCTGCTTCGTGCTGTTCTTTCAAGCCATGATGTTCTACATGCCCCACTACTTGTGGAAATCGTGGGAGTGCGGTCGTCTGAGGGCTCTGACCAACGACCTGGATGGCCATCTCATTGGAGACGATGTCAAGAAAACCAGGCTCGATGCCATGCGGGCCTACTTTAAGAACAGCTTCCGGCGCCACGGCTTCTACGGCCTCAGGTATGTATTCGATTTGCATTATAATATATAGGCTATTGAGCCATACACTAAAAACTTTGTATCTTAAATTAAGACTAATGCTTGTAGACAAATTCAATGTTTTGCACAGCACGTATATGGAAATAACATTTTCGGTTGTGTAAAACATCTTGATATTGTCTGAATTTAAGATGCAATGGTCTTACAGCGTAAAATTCTATGTACACAGTACACGTACATTGTTTAGTCCGCTTCTTCAAGACTCAAGTGCATTTGCTCATTTTTCCAATCTCTGAAATAATTTCTGCAGTATAGTTTTACAACATCATTTCATGTGATAGTTTGTTGTTAATTTCAAAGAAAAAGTTGCTTATGAGGAAAACTTTTTTCGAAACAAAATAATACAACATTCTCATCCCATGCATAGCCGTTGTGATATATTGATATATCATTATCAGTAATCAACCAGCTCAACAACATGCTGATTCCTTGTTCCATTTATTTTAGGCATATTATCTGCGAGCTTTTGAACTTCATCAACGTCGTTGCCCAAATGTTCATCACCAACAGCTTCCTGGGTGGTACATTCCTGACGTACGGTACTGAAGTGATCGACTTTAACCAGATGGACCAAATGGATCGCACGGATCCCATGATCATGGTGTTTCCTCGAGTCACCAAGTGCACGTTCCGCACGGGTGGCGGCTCTGGCGATGTTCAAAACCACGACGCCATTTGCGTACTTCCGGTCAACATCATCAACGAGAAGATCTACATCATTCTCTGGTTCTGGTTCATCATCCTGTCCATCATCTCCGGCCTGGGCCTCATCTACCGTCTGGCGACCGTCATTTCGCCCAGGGTGCGCTACTTCCTGTTGAAGGCCAGAGCCAACTCAGTCGATAGTCGTGTGTTGGATACCATCGCCATGTCCACCTCCTTCGGCGATTGGTTCTTGCTCTACTTGCTCAGCAAGAATGTCAACAGCTATGCCTACAAGGAAGTCACTGATGTCATCATGGAGCAAATCGAAAAGGACAGCGGACGGCCGGACACGCCCGAAAAGCAGAGCTTGTACAAGAAGTACCCCTTATAATGTCCACATTTTGGACAGGCCATTGTAAAGCGCATCGCCAGGCTTTTCTAACCGCCATGGCCAGTCCCAATTTGTAAATGCTAAAAATTTATATAAATATTCCCATCACTCATATTTATATCGATAATTCCATGTATTGCTACATTCCAAACTTCACACTCCAAAAAGTAGCTATCGTATTTCCATAATGCCTTCAGAATTGTTAACCATTGCATTTGTCCGGTTAATGTTGTGATTTGCAGCCAATTTAACATGAATCATTCATTTCTTTTGATCTGATGATTTATAAATCATGGCACGATCTTTACAATCGATTTTGAGTCATTGATTTCTTAAATTTGGTTCGAGTCATTGATTACAGCTCTTGCGGGTTCGTTGAATCCAAAGGCAGTCTGATGCAATTTTGCAAGGGACCATCATACACTGGTATTTTCCGTGATTTATGGATTTTCTCATTTGAGTTCCTATTTGATATTTGCTGGTAAACTCAAAGAAGTCTTTGTAATTTTTACTTCAGACCAAAGATACGTGTACTACCAATTATTGAGCCAAATAATGCATGAACAACGCTCACTCATTCCGTGTTAGTTTGAAACCCGAATGTACTTTTTGTAATGTTTTTTACATTATTTTTTTAATAAAATTTTTATACTGAAAAACTGGATTTACAATACTTAATGTTTCAATGGAACACGTTTACAACACATGCAAATAATTGTTTGTATATTAAAAATAAGATATATTATTGATATATGAAACGTATACATTTTATATCATTTATATACAGTATTAAAAATAATTTACCTACATATACATTTATTACATTATATACAATTATACAACATTCAAAGTTGTTTTATAAAAATAAATATAATATACAAATGTTATGTAAAATATTGTCTCAGTAATAAAAAATGTTTATAGTTTTGTATATATTTTCCACTTACTGTAGCCTATTTTGTATTTTTTAAATATATTTTGTATAATTGGCTAATATATTTTTTTACGTTTATTATATTCAAGAATTCATGTGGGGAAGTCATCATCAATAAATTTTAATTAATTAAAGAAAGTTCCAAGTCTAGCCTGATATTGTTATTCGAATATGATTATTGCAATATACTATTTTCTCCAAACTTTATTGAAAATACAGTATGTGTTGTCATAATAAGGCTAAGATTCATCGAAAATTAGCATTACACATATTATACTTGCATATTTTCTATTACAGTCTATTGCCAAATACAGTATGTCTATTATTTCATGTATACTTTACTCCTTTCTTACTGTATGCTGTTTTTATCATGAATTTCAGCATAGCTGAGAGTAGGCCATGAGCATTCCAAGTGTTGAACAATTCGTAGTGAGTGGCGACGGTAAAAACTTACATAAATATAGGGGCATTGGGTTTGCTCCAGAAATAGTTGTTGAACTTTGTCTGCATTGTACTTTCCATTCTCATGCCGTACCACTTACTCGAAAATGGCAGCTTTCCTGCTATTATGCAACTCTTTTTGTGTTCTGATTTCCTGAAAGCAGTTTAGCAAGCAGTCTTATGGAAGGACTTAAGGTACTTCTTTCTGTCAATTGCAGTCGTAAACAACAGATTAGGGTCACATTCCTTGTCGCCAGTATTTGGGTTTGGGTCACTCGACTTGCATGCTCGTTTTGGGCTTGTTCTTCAAAAGGACAAAGTGATGAAATCGGATTGCGTTTCATTGCAATAATCGGATATCGTAAACTTGCAGATTATTCATGTTCAACTAGTTGTACCCATCTTTAAGGATCATGTCAGTCGTAATGTAAATGTTAGGATAGTTTTCAGCAAACATGAATAACGAGTTGACAAAATAAAGCACGAGTAAGAAGTAACGATAATCTTCTAAGCCTGTTCTGATCTTGGGATCGTGGACACCATTATAGAAACATTTTTGGCTCACAACTTAAGAAATTTACACTCGCTTATGTTGGTTCAGTTGCAATGGTGCTTTACGTTTTCATTCATGTGTTAGACCTTATTCCAGGACGTTATCAACACAGTATTTACATGTACAACGAATAGATTGATATCAACTACATGTTATGTTTTTAATAACTAATTTGAATGTAGTGATGAAACCCATTATTTTTTTAGTAATGTAGTATTAAAAACATAACATGTATAGTTGATATCGATCAATTATTTTCCATAATTGTAATCATGCTGTTTTCTGCTTGAAACTGTAATTTTTTTGCCATTTTTGCCTGCGATCAATCAGAAATGCTCAAGTTACTATCAATTGTTATCAGTCACACAAAAATATGTTGTTGGTATTTTGTACAATTGTAACGCGAAATATTCTGCACTTTACAATTAAAACAAATTAAATTTAAGCAAAAGTCTGTACTTGTAAATGTAATGTACTGTATATGTATACAATATAGCGCCCCAAAAGAAATTCACTTTTAAATTTCACTTGATATCCTTAGTAAATATCCGCCTTTTCTCTTCATTTTTTTAAATATTAAAGTGTTTAAACATTCAAATTTCACGCATTAACGCTGTATTTGCCTATTTTACAAAATTATGCTCGAAATTATTATGCAAAAATTTTGTACTTTTACGTGTAAATTCAAATTTATGTCTTACATTTCAACTTAGTGCACTCGATCACCAGCGCCCCTGGTGAAGGCACAAAGCTCAAATGCCAACTACAAAATAAAATAAATTTGGCTGTATATTTTTTTTCAAGAACGGATATCAGACTTTTCCATCAGTTTCTGGATGACGTCACACACGCGCAACTGCAGAATTGACAGGAAATCATCCGGGGTTGGCAAGCTTCAAAGCCATTTATTTCACGCCCTGGTGGCCGCTTTGAGGCAAGCCCAACGTTGAAAAAGATATGAAATTCACATTGAAAGTTGGTGAAAATCCAGAAATGAGCCATCGGACAAGCGTGGCGAAATTGTAGAGCGAAGCAGAAACGCACGGGCTAATCTTTCTCGCACCGGACGTGTGCCAAGGGGCATTTAGCGAGGAATTAAGGGCTCAGTTGGCCCACCCCGACCGCTAGAGCGCCCCGTGTGGCGCTAATTGGGACGAAAACGGCGCGTGGCGCTGTTTGAGTCGCTTTTCCTATCGGATTTAAACGAGTCGCTTTGGACACAATTTAGGGTGGTTTGGACACGCGATTTACGTGTTCATTTGACCAATAATCGCTTCCGACATGGGAACGAGAACGGCGCTCGGTTTCCGGCCCGAATCCGCGCGGCCACGTGACCCTCCACCCCTGCTGCCACGTGGCGGCAACGTGACACCCAAGACGCGTCTTTTTACTTTGCCAACGCGGTTTGTTATGCAAATGAAACGCATTTGTTGCGCTGGGGAACGGGAGATGGCTAGTTTAAAAAAAAATGGACATCCATCCCTTATGCAAATTTGGTCTTGCACCCCTTTTCCAACCGTGGTCACTTTCTTCCATTCCATTAATCAGTCAAAAACGGCTTTTTCCGGTAAAAAGTGGGCAAATTGATAAAGGAGAGTTCGCGCCCGAATGGAGTTCAATGGAGCACGTGAAGCTGGTCATGGCCACGTGCCCGGGGTTGACCATTGGCCGGGGAATTACGGAAGCGGAAGAATTTCACTCGAGGTTTCTGTTTACGATCTACTAAGTGGCTTCTAAACTGTGGGACCACTCGTGAAAAGTTTGAAATGTGAAATTTGTTGCTAAGGTATAGTTAACCATGCATGATCATGTAATGTTAAAAATTTCGAAAAAAAACTGTTGATATAGGCCTACGTACGTACGTATATTAGGAGTACTTGGATAGAAGCATTGCGATTCGCACTTTGGCAGTCGCGAAATCGCGTGAGTAAAAGGAATGCATTAATTGGTTTGTAAACAGCGATAACCTTGAGTGATTTTTTAAACCAATTAGCGTGTCGATTTTGCATCTACATGTATTTGACTTCACAACTGCTAAAGTGCGATTCTCAAGCTGCTGTTTGAGTACCCTTATTTTATACTTGGAAACGATATGGAACTTGGACCACCATTCTCTTTTCCTCCATTGCTCCATCACATTTCACGTTCATATTTTTTTTAAACATTTTAACATATAGGAAAAATTGA
Source organism: Ommatoiulus sabulosus (assembly GCA_034697705.1). Taxonomy (NCBI): domain Eukaryota; kingdom Metazoa; phylum Arthropoda; class Diplopoda; order Julida; family Julidae; genus Ommatoiulus; species Ommatoiulus sabulosus. Next base: position 6,720 of record JAQGAO010002230.1, on the reverse strand, counting down.
AATATTAAACTATTTCACTTATGATATAGCCTACGTCTGTACATGTACTCAATGAACCTTATGCAAAATTAGATATGAGCCTGCATCACGTGATCTTATCATATCAGTGACATCATATGATAGTTTGTTGTTAATTTCAATGAAAATGTTAATGCTTTAATATGAGGAAAACTTATTTTTTGCAAAAGCAAAACAATACAACCATCTCATAACCGTTGTGATATATCAATGACATGATGACGAAATCTGCATAAGGTGTATTAGCTATTTCACATGACCGTCTTTTGCTCTATTGCTGAAAAATTGGCTACAGATCCTGTACAGAGACTGAGTATGCTCATGTGCATTATTGCATGTAAAACGCTAAACGAAGAATGCCACATTGCGCTTATATACAGTATGTTCGAGTATGGACCCATACTACCGCAAATATCGAAACCAATCAGCGAGCAATGTGTCTTTCATCGTTGAGGGTGCGAGCAGCGCCACCACTGTCATAAACGTATGCGGCTAGTTTAAAACCAAACAAGCAATTGTTATGAGCTAATACTTAGACATCCTTGCAATGTTTTTCAAATGGAAAATTTGGTTTTAAAGAACATGATTTTATTACTGATTTAATAACGCTATCTCTTCCAACGAACCATCGCCTCCTCCTCAGTGTATGACGTCACCCTTTACACATGTGACGTCATACACCGATGGGGCGATATTTCTCTTTTGTGAGATACAAAGCCATAACATTAACCTCCGAACAGTGTAATTTACGCATCATAAGCATAAACTATGCTCATGATAGCCAACAATGCTTCATAAATCGCATGATGTGCAGCTTTGGTCTAGATCTAGTCCGATTTTTCAGGTCCCATTTTGCATGATGGATATGGCGCCTCCTGTGGCGAAATATTTTTTAAAAAAATGAGAGAATGAAAAGGCTCCAAAAATGCGGCCCTTATCAAAAAGCTAGATGGGGAGAGACGTAGGTGTTCATTTGGCCCTCCTCGATCACTCTCTCCCTTTTGTTCCTACGCCTCTCTGAATGCACAGAGTCTTCCTAGACAAAAAAGTTCCTTTTTGACGCACCATATAATAGCAAATAAATGGAGTTGATGGAAGTATAACGAATATGGGGCCTAATATTTCAAACCCAAAAGGGCAGATAGAAATCTCCGCGTGGGCCCAGTGCCACCAGCGCACATGGTGCCCTGTTAGGTTACGTTTAAGGGATGACAGCTTTGGTGCACATGAACAAACATTGTATAAAAAACTGAATGTCAACGTGTATTGAATAGCGGGTCTTTGAATGAACGCCCCAGGCAGTAGACGCATTACTACAATTGTACAAATGAACGTGAGTTCAGGTTTTGTAGATGCGATGAATGTAAATTTTCAAGTTTTGTTTATTCGTTTGGACGGAAAATTCAAATTTTACCAAAATTTACAGCGACTTTTTTTTTTGAAAATTAATACTTTGGTTGGAGGATCATACGGGGCCATTCAAAAAGGACGTCCGCAACATTTGACCAAAATTGGACTCTCCACTACCCCCCTGTCCGCATTGTGTCCTGTCAGTCAGGACCCCTCCACCCATTCGGACGTCCGAAACTTAAAAAAAAATCGTATTCGGAAAGTTTTGAAATTCTTGCAAATTTGTACTCGGAAAACGTACATTTTGTACTCTGAAAAGGTTGAGAATTTTGTTAATCTGTCCTCGGAATATGTTGGGAATTTTACAAATCTGTACTCGAAAACAGTTGAAAATGTTGAAGAATTGCACTTGGAAAATGTTGCGAATTTGTCCTCGGGAAAACTTGGGAACTTTTTGCAAATTTGTCATTGGGAAAACTTGAAACTTTATGCAAATTTGTCCTCGGGAAAACATGGAAACATTTGTAAAGTTGTCCTCGGAAAAGGTTGAAAATTTTGCAGGTTATACTCGAAAAAAATGAAAAATTTACAAATTTGTACTGGGAAAATTTGAAAGTTCTCGGACTTTTCCAGGTTTTCCAGGACTTGGGGTACCCTGATTACTGACTTTTTCAATTTATAACTCACCTACATGTATATATGCGATATTGCGCTCAATTTCCTTTTTATTTTGGAAACTGATTTTATTTGGCATTTTGTTTTTTCAAGTGGACTTCTGAGTAACCCAACCTATCCCCCCTACCCCCTACATGAGGACGTCCTTTTTGAATGGCCCCTTACCTGTAAGAACAAATCCATGTTGAAAAGAAATGCATTGGAAAATATGTATGCAGTAGATCCTCATTATGATAAATCTCAAGTGACGTCAAAATTTGTTCATTTCAACCGTAGTTCGTATTATCAGAATCAGAGGTGTTTTCAGAAGTCGGACTGTAACTGGAAATGGTTCGTATATACATGTATGAGACGTTTGTATGTTAAGCGAGTTCGTCGTAGTGAGGTTCCACTGTAGATTCGAACAATGTAATACATTTAAAAATACATTTTCCGTTATTGAAATGCATCTTTTAACGTGTAATATCGATTAATACATTTTAAAATATATTTTCGTCAATGATTCAAAATGCATTTTGAAATACAATGAATTGTATTCGAATTGTACTCGAATTGTATTTTGAAATGCATTACAATGATCCAGTCTATTCATATTTTTCAAATGCATTTAAATTTCCATATGGGATGGTTCATTATGGAAATTTTTTGACAAAGTTACCAATTTTTATTTAGGAAAAATACCCATATAATAATTTGGTACTAAAGTAATGCTGAACATCGGGAATTTTTCCTGTAGAATAACTAATACTTAGATGAAAACACAGTTTGTCACCACAGAGTAAAAAATATTCACACGCTTTCATGACGTACTTATTATTTCATTACCTTAAACAATTTATTCTGTTATATAATTAAACCTTCGTAGTTCTACCTGAAAGTTCAAATAGTGATGAGCGGAGTGGCGTTCCATACCACGTAATTCAGGTTGAATTATTTTCAAGTCTATTTTTTTTTTATCATTTTTAAAAAAAAAAAAAAACTGTGAAATACTTAGGCGTTTTTATAACTCTGTTAGGAAAAATCGTATTTATTAATTTCACTTTTAAAATGCCAAATGTTTAGCTTACAAACGACAAATTCTAGATTTTTATCTGTTAAACATAGCCAAAAATGTTTAGCATCTTACGAATGATGGAGTTTTTCATTATTTCAATCATATTAAGTGGTGTCTTGCCTCATTTGTTAAGAACTTTGTTTTCCTTTAATTAAGAAAGGATAGTTTTCCTTCAGTTTGTGATGGCTTAACTCCAAAATATGTCCATATTGACCCACATTCAACCAAGTATAGGCCTATACATATTTATGTATAAGGCTCAACTTCTTTGATTGAAAAACGCTGTACTCAAACAGATGAAAGACTATATCAGCTGATTTCATTGAAACAAAAAAGTGCTATCATTGGACGAGTGAGTGGCCCTTGCATGAGCTAGTTTTATCTGATGGTCTTCCCTTATGTTGTGCTATACCATTAAGGCTCAATCTAGCGCAGAAGATGATTAATCATGGAGGAAAATAGATCTGTGAGATTTGGTGAAGGGTACTGTTACTGTAATTGTGTCATTATTTGATGTAAAGATTATTTTCAATCCATTTATTATAATCAATCCTTGATAACAATCATAACATAATTGTGTAGGCTAAAGATTTGTCCATTCGTTCTAAACGTCCAACTTAATGAAGAAATAGTTTAGGCATATATGCAAATTATTCAATAAAATTCTCGTTCACCGTCGCGCTAATTATATCAGGGGTACTCAGACAGAAGCTTCACAAATCGTACTCTGGCAGTCGTGAAGTCACATGTGCGAAATCGTCACCCTAATTGGTTTAAAAAATTCAGTCAAGTGTTATTGTTATTTTTAAACCAATTAATTAATACATTCCTTTAGTACACCCGATTTTACTGATTTCACGACTGCCAATGTACGATTCTTAATGCTTCTACGTCTGAGTACCCCAAATATAATTCACGTTAGTATAACTTGTCTTTCTCAAAATGCTTTGATGATATGGCCCCGTATTTTTAAGTGCAATCGCCTAAATTAATGGACTTTATGCAAATCTTCGGCTAAATTGTAGACGATCCGATTAAGTCACGTGATACCGGGCATAATGGTTAAATTATCAGTTCCTCTTCGCCCACCGTGGAGCAGCCTGATTGATGGAGAAGTAGTGAGCCGAAGCGCTATTCCGTAAGGGCACGTGAGTAGGGTCGTCCATAAACCGCTTATTGGAACGGCGGGAATTTTAAACGTTTGCGCACTTATGTTTTGATCAGTTTGTTAAAAATGCGCATTCCTTGAAACATTTAACGATTGAAACATGAGTGGGCATTAAATAATAAATCGGTTAGGCTGAAGCTGCAATTATCGAGCGCGAACTTTACAAATTATGTGACTTTTAGGGGTTTCGGCCTGACTGACTTCCTTCTTAAGAGTCATGCAGCTTGAACTTACACCAACGTTTAATGGAGGAAAGGCTTGCCATTTAAATGCTCCACTCAACGATAAAGAAATAAAAGCCAAACTAACAAGAACGTTCGGCTATTAATGGCAAAATAAATTTTAATTTATTTACAGAGGTGGCTTCATTAAAAACGAGCACTCGAGGTGTCACAAAAATGTCCATTTCCAGACCAAGGACACTAGTACATGTAAATATGAGCCTGTTCAGGTAAGAAAGAACTGTTTTAAGTTGTTTTTTTTTTAAAAAAAATCTGTAATGACGTTACTGTAGCTAAAAGTTTTTTTTTAAAAAAAAAAAAAAATACAAGTTCCAGTTTTCAGCACGTCATTTTTTTTTTATCTGGCTGTTGAATTAACTATGAACTGAAGGCGAAAAGGAAGTGTTGAGTGTCTTCTAAGTCAACAAACATGTTATGCTACCTTTTCAGCAGTTACATTACGACAGGATAACAATGCCTTTCTGTTCTTTTGTTGGAAATAGTGTATGCATGGGAAACAGGACAATTATTCTCTCAGAGGAGCCCAATATTCATTCAACCGAGATGAACCTACTGACACAGCGATTATTCAAAATATTGGTACAGTACCATACAGAGAAAAAAACCGAAATAACCCTGACACTGAAAATTTTGTCCTGATTACTGCCTTTCTTCATGCTTCATAACGCCTTCAGGCATTTTTTTTAATTTTTTTTAAATTTCATTCAACAGTAGTGATGAGTTTTATTGTACGAGGTGCTTTACGCTACCTTTTATCAACCCATGCGTTTCCGTTGAACTTATTTTCCGAAATTTTTACCGAAATCTTAAGTATAATCAAGTGCATTCTACTCAGGCAGAGTGAAATGCAAATACCATTTGTGCTTCGCTCATCCGCTTGCAAATTGGGTCGGCGATGACCCGGAACTAGAAAACTATTGAAAATAGTTTAGTGCGGGGAAGAAATCAAGCAGTCTTGTTTGGAAATTTATGGAGGACAAATAGATGTACGATTCAAAGCAAACAGAAATTCCAAAAAAGGTGAAATGTCGTAGTTCAGAATTAATCTCAACGCCCCAAAACCGGAGGGAACAGCATCTTTTGTCAAAGTTGTTTATGAGTGTCCCCTGTTATAAGCATTTAACATGTCAACTGATGCGCTCGTGTCTATGGTTTCGCTATGAAAGTGGATATTTTTGAAATGATGATTGGCAATGTTGTCGTATGGTTTTCACGTCATTGTCATGTTTCAAAAACGCGCACTAGCGCGCCTCTGAGTGGAGTTTACTGTTTAGGAATATTTGTGCACCAATTGCAGGGGTAGCTTTAATCGACCAGGTTTCGATTTGATGTCAATTTTGACTTTGACACGCAAGTTTCATGTTTGTATGGCGAACGTTACGGCCGAGCAATGTTTGCAAAAGTTTTAATTTTTATTGCAAGACTGTGATGATTTTTCAGTCAAAGAAGTTTCATTTGCATTTGACCCACTTTTTCGTCGAAAAACTTAATAAGAAACAGGAAACGCGACATTAAATCCGGATGAGGGAAATGGGAAATTTCGAAAATCCTCGAATATCATGACGTCGTTTATGGACGACCCCGTCAGAGTGTTATTGGTCGTAACGTATTTAAAAAAAAGGTGTCCTAGTGGTCTAATTTCTATGGGAATTACGGCAAAGATAATGCTGGTTGAGGCATAGAATTAATTATTCAACTTATTCTAGGAAGAAATAAACTTTTCGGAGAAATAATTGAAAAGGAAAAGGAAGTGAGACACTGGGAATTTTTCAATATTTAAAATTCCCACGCGTTAATTTTTAATTTACCAAAAACACCATTTTAATTTAATAAAGCGACATCTATATAGTGTTCACAAAAACAAAAGATCATATATTTATCAAAATGTATCATGCTATGTCGTAGAGAAAATGCATCATACTTTATTCTTTCCATCTTAAAAGTGGTTGGCACATAATATGTGCCAATTGAATTCTCAGGGTTGTGACTAAAACTTTACAGCATTTCTTTGGAAATCTTTAATGAAAAAGTAAATTTTTTAGAAAACCTGGATTTTAAATCGGTTTTCAATTACTGCAAGGATGTAGCTGGTGACTTGCATTTATGCAAAAATGGTGGGATTGTACAGCAAAATGTAGAGAGAGAGAGCACTCTAAGGGACTTTGCCCTTCTGGTGCATTATTTTATTAAGATATTAAAAAATAGGTTGTAAA
>JAQGAO010002229.1:0-20451 GCA_034697705.1 Ommatoiulus sabulosus | reverse complement strand
GTTGTTGTTGAACATGAACAATATTGATTGATTTTTCCTTCATATAATAACAAATTTGAGCAAAAGACAATAGGGTAATGTATATAACTTTCAATAAAAGTTCAAAAAGGAAAAAAAAAGGGGGGCGCTTAATGAAGGCCCGGCGCTTATTTGCAAATTTCGGGAACCTCCCCCCCCCTCCCCGGCGATTAATTGAGGTAGGCGCGTATTGCGGGTACGGCGCTTAATTCAGTTTTTACGGTGTATATATTGTATCTATTTGTATATTTTATGTATATTCCTTTTAAGTCTGGACAATTTAGAATACTTCTGATAGTTTAGTGTGTCCCACCCTTCCCTGATGCGTCAGCATCAGGTAAGGTTGACATGGATTGCTTGTTTTGAGTTTGACTTTTTCCGTCTCTTATTTGTTTTTTGAGATTTCATGTACTGCCATACATGATATTTTCAATTCATTTGCCATCTCTCCATATTAAATTTCCACTAAAATTCTTTTGTATAACTATTTTCTCATTGAAAACCAGAAATCGTTTAGTTTAGGCCATTATGAACTAAATTTTCTGCAGAACTTACCAATGTGATGATAAACTATAGTTAGGTAAAAAATAACCAATTGACCAGAAATTAGCAAATTCTACCAGTATAGGAGAGTGTTTCCATACTGTTTTTTTGCCATAGAATTTTCGTTCTAGTAATTCAAAATTAACTTTTTTATTTTTATAAACTTATGGTTGTTGTTACATAAACCATGTACTGTAAGTGTTATTTTAAAAGTACTTTGAAAGATCTCCACCATTTATTTTTCCTGAAAACAGCAATTTTTATTGTTTCCATACTTTTTCCAAGTGTATGTTAGACATCGAAAAATGTATTACACAAATCCAAGTGATTTACCATTTATAATAATTGGGTCTGTTCAACATGAATCTCTTCCAATTGGAAATTTGGAGCATCTCAATTTTGAACACACCATATGCTTTTACCAACTTCTTTTCACCAGTTGGTTAAACCAACTGACAGTTTAAGAGAATTTTTTGTTCCAACTATACTGTTCAAAACGAATTTCTTCCAACAGGAAGTTTGTATGACACAAAGAATTTTGAGAACATTTAATGCTCTAAATCGAAAAATGTCCTTCAATGGCCATGTTTATAACTTGTTTGAAATATAGGAGAACTTAAACTTTGATACGGAAAGAAATATAAAATGAGAACCGTTACCCCTTTGGCCACCGCCTATGACGTGTTACCATTCGTCACATCAAGTCCCGCGGGCCGCTAGCGAGGATTTGATGGAAGGAACATGGCCTAAGACGCTAAGCCACCAGGAAACATTCTACATTAGCGGAAACCACGTAGCAAGTACTGCCATTTCATCCAGATTATGGACATCACATTTTTTTCTGTAGAAATAATAAAACCGCGCTGCCCACCAGGCGGGGGTTGTGCAAGAATCATCCCCGTTACGTAGCCAGCATTCAGAGAAGAAAAAAACTTGCTCATCAGTCAGGCAACGGGGTTAAATTGAATTTGGGAGGCGGGGGGAATGGCTGAAGAAGGGTGAAACGTATTCATCGACAGCGTGAAAAGCGCATTTTGCTGGTGACCCTCCAAGAATGGCGGCACAGGGGCAAAACAGCACAGTCATGGTCAGCAATTTCCTCGCGAGACAGTGATGGGTTGCTCCTCGGATGGGAAAACATGGCTCCACGCGCGTGAATGAGGGAGGTTGGGGGACTTGGGGGTGCCTTGAAAACTTGAATGATTGTACGCTTCTGGAACAGGTAGTCTGGTAGAGTTCAGGCCAAAGCCGTAAACGCCGCATCGGCGACGTTTGTTTAAGAAAATTAGGAACACAACCGATGGTAAATTTGGCCTTTTGTGCGAAGAAAACGAGCAAACAGCTAGTTGGAGGAAGGGTGGGGTACCAACCCTCTGGCAGCAAGAATGCATCAGGTACATGCATATCGAGTTATAGACGAGTTATGCAGCCAGCACCCTGGGAATACAGTCTCGCATGTAGATGTTTGCTAGATCTTCAATTGGTTGACTGACAAAAGCTATCTCGGAATCAAGACATTTGCATAATTTGAGATGCTTGATATGTAATTATTAAGTCGTGCGTGAGACCTAGATAACGTTTTTAAATAGGGGCAGAAATGCTTATGTCTTACTTGATGGTGCCTCCCATACGTACAGTAGTATGGAAGTAAAATGCCACTAACATGCTGTTGCTCAAGTTTTTCTAATAACCACATTCTCGACATGTCAAAACCATGGACAATGAATTAATGCTTACACGAAATCGTGTTTAAGGAATTTTTGATATCATCTCCACGTTTTAATTATTCAATTTCCTTTTACACGCTCACTATAGCTTTTACTTAGCATATGGGATGGATTCTGTCCGAAAGACAATGCTACTTGTTTGAAATGCAGACATGCATGTACTTGTATATCATTTTTAATATAAAATTAGGACGTGTCATTTAGACAAAATAATTAAAACATATCATTCTTAATAATATGACTTCATGAAGGTCTGAATAATTTTAATTTTAGGCAGGTTTATATTTATGAATATGAAATTCATAAATGTCAGTTGTTACATAATCTGAATTATAGCTTAATCATGTTCTGAATCATGCCAATATAAGGCATGTAGCATTCTGACTATAAAGGATGTAAAATTTCTTATTGCAAATGTTTGGTAGGAAGTAGAAAATGGATGCATTGACCTGAATTTTCGCGAAATTTAAATTGACACGTCTTAGCACCAAATATACATACAGTGTATTTGCGTATGCAATTGTATGCATGTACAGTGTATTTGGAAGATTGATTAGAGCTAAATGTTTTCAAGTACACCAAACTGAAACTGCTTCATCAACGGTTTACCTAAAACTATACTGTAGTGTTTCAACCTCAGGAGTCAAGACAATCAAAATACTTCTTTTAAACATGGCAAAAGCATTAAAGTGTAGCCTTCGAATCGAGGATAACTGCATGTAGATAGTAGAAAAACAACAATTATCATAACAATGAAGAGAAATCATGATCCGGAAGAGCCACGATGGCTTGTTGGGTACTTATCTTGCTTCCCAATCCAGTACTCAACTGGCGGGCTGAACAGGGACCATTCGAGTGGTCATGTTTACCAAAGTTGGCGGCATTCTGGACAACTCGGTTACCCAAGTCACGTTAATGGGCGCAATAAAAAAGCATTTAATGTCCTCTCCAAACTGCCTCATTCCATTGTCTACTTCCGATGATTCTGAAGATGTACGAATTTTCTGATCAAGTTAACTAGAACTCACCAAAAAAAAAATCAGCGGAATAGGAAGGATGCATTAAGTATTCGCTATGTGCCAAAGGTCGGAGCATGAACTCGAGCTGCTCAATTCAACATGTATAACAAAATTGATGCTCATACTTCAGAAGCAATATATCAGTAACTGCTAAAACCATTTGGCGAATTAAAATACAATGCAATATTAAGAGAAATTAAGAGAAATTTGTCTTTGCCGTTCGAGTGGTTATGAGAAGAATTTTTTTTTGCACATTTTTAACAGTAATCTATACATGTACAGTATATGGAAACCTGCGACCACGTTTCCGTACATTTAATTTTCAACTGTCAATGAAATTGAACTTGGGCCAATTTGCTTATTCTAAAATGAGTTAAGCTGATTCAAATTTGAAAAACTAAACTCGCTTTAGAAATTACACACTATACATTTGTTTCTTTTATTGCGTGCGCCTGTACCGTTGACTATTACATTAGTTACATAAAATACATTATTAAAAACATTTGTCTATAGATAACGAAGGTAAGCTGAAGTAACTATAGTAATGGTGATATTCAGTGTTTAATATCCAAAGCATTAATTTTAAATAAACTTTCATTTTATATTAGTTGCATGTGTTGATGACACGTTTTTGAAATTAGCAATATAATTTTAATTCATTTACTATTAATGTTTGGCGTATGTAGGAATGTGAATTCTCAAATCTTTATTTACCTTCGTTATCTAAAAACAAATGTTTTTTGTATGACGTGGCTTACAGTAGCTTTAAACGGTAATGGCATATGCGATGTGTCTTTAACTTGTCAAGATACAGTGCTCAACATAAATGATGGGACACTAGTATAATTTCAGAAATTGGCAAAATAAAATTGTTAAACATGTTTGTCTATGAAAACAATTTATTTGATCATACAATGGGAATTAATTATACAAAATTTTCATAAATTATTTATTTTCTTTCTAATAATTCTTTCTAATAACGGAAAGTGCAACATACGTGATGGAACACTTGACAAAACTTGAAATATTTTGTAAACTAACAATCTAACATGTACTGTAATTTTGATGACTAATATTACGTTTAATAAGGGTTTTATTTGAAGCCCTTATTTTCAATGAAGTTAGCCAATATTATTAAACTATAATGTTTCCAAATAAAGTTGTTTACGGACATTATACAGTAACCGCTCCTATGCTAAATCTGAAGTCAAACTATATTGCACGACATGAACTAAACCGCCCTGGTCGAAGGATCAGTATATTTTTTTATACTGATAATTGGGACATACTGATCTGGTATACATGGAAATATCTCTGGAAACATGGCACGTTCAAAAAGTTCTGTTTTTTAGAATGTGAATTCTAATGTGAAAAACTAAAAAATGCTCAGAAATATGCGCTTGACTTTTCGGATCCACCTAAAATTGGTAAGTTTCCAGATATGATTTGCCTCGTGTATGACCAGCTTGACATACTGATCTAAACAACACAATGATCTCAATAATTAACACCCCACGTAGCAAAATGACCAAAAAATGACGTCATTGTATGGCTGGTTTTTTGAGGTCATTTTTTATAATTGACGTCATTTTGGATAACTGACCAAAAAATGGCGACATTTTTTGGTCATTCTGCTACGTGGGACACTGATACCAACAACACACTGATATCAGTATATATTCTGAAATGCCCTTACTTAAATAAAAAATAGTATATTTACATGTTGTTATGTACCATCATTACAACTGATGAAATATGGCTCACACTGCTATTGGAACAGGCAAGTATACAGGTTATACTGTTGTATTTATAACACTGATATTGGTAAAGGCAAGGATAAAGGTTATACTGATGTACATGTATTCTAACACTGATATTGATAAAGGCAAGTACATGCTACACTGATGTCAGTCAAACAATTTACAGATATCACTATGCTATAATAATAATAGCATAGCTCAAGACTTATCAGTATGGCTCTACTGATATCTGTATGAATTCCACTGTTATCAGTATAAAATTGCTTATTCACATCACTATAATATACTGATAACAGCATAGCTCATACTATTATCAGTTTTGCTATTCTAATATCAGTATAAAATGCACTGTTCTCAGTAAGATTTTACTGATATCAGTATATTTTCATACTGATCCTTGAACCAGGGCAGTTGATCAGACGCGTTTTCAACATTTAAAGACATGTACAACACGTTTTAAACTTGAAAATACATGTATAATGTGACTATAACTTGCAAAGACGTTTGACGAGTCTTCAACCTGCAAATACTTGTCACACCCAAGATATCTCCACAATCTCGAAGCAATAATTCTAGAATAGCTTGATAGACTCCTCAACAAATTCAATATTTTGCATCACATCATAAAATTAGCCATTCGTTTACCAACTACATCTCATTTAATAAATACCTACTTGAATTTAAAAAGTCAAAAATGTTTAATATTAACAACTCGTCTCGCTTCTCGACTTGAAAAACCATAAATGCTCATCCATTCACCCTCCAACATCTTCAAATAAAAATATTTGAAAAGCCAAGTTAAACGAGTCGATATTATCAAATATTAAATCTGAAGCATTTAAACCTGGCCTAACTAAACTTTGTATACTCTGCTCCGCAATTTTTCAAGTTGGTTCCACCTAATCGTATAGAATGTTTAGAGACCTCAATCAGGATCCTTATAATTAAAATCATCGTTAATTTGCAATATTAACGAGCCTCACATGTGGTTACTCTCGTGTAAGGTAAGACTATAATTGTGGACAAAAAAGCTAAGACAAATCCCAATCTTCCAGATTTATCACCAACATCAAGTTAAAAACCTATACATTGACATCTCGATCACTATTTGAAACACCACCACCAACATTAAAGCCTATCCTTAGGAAGATGTAACATAGAAAAATTCACTATTATCGTGCATAACCAACTAACCTTGCCTAAAGGTGTCCAACCTGAGCGACTGATGCTGCCTCTCATAAGGGTTGACAGTTATCATGCCCTTTTGGGAGGCTGGCACTGGAGCAATAACAATAACACAAACAAAAGAACAATGATAACTAACCAACGAAGACAATCAACACTAATCAACACACAAACAATGAAAACTAACTAACAAACTAACCACAAACTAACTTGTACATGTATATTTATAGAAATATAAAAAGACCGAATGCCAAAAGGGCTGAGAATCTTTAATGACACTTCTTCATCAGAAAGTTATTAAAAATATTTGTAACTAGGAATTGGTAATTTCAGGTTTCAATTTCCAAAGCATTAATTTTATATGAATTAAAAACTTCACATATTTATCCGTTGCTTCAATGTGTCGATGGTGCTTTCTGAAATTCCAATATTACTTTCAATTAATTTTTAATTAATGCTTATTATACATGAACTTTATGCGAATATTCCAATTTCATTTCATTTTATCTATAAACAATTTGTTTGCTGTATGATACATGTATGTACATGTAATGGCATGTACGATGTGCCTTAAACCTATCAACGGAAAGGCCTACTGTATACACCATATATTCAACCTGCAAATGCATAATACATGTAACATGTATGCAAACTGAACAGGCGTTCAATCTGCAAAGACGCATCCGACATGTTTTCAAACTGTAAAAACATGTAAGATGTAGACTAAGCATGTAAATATATTTACGACGCTTTTTGAATATTTGATGGCATGTACGACACGTCTTGAAAATACTTTATAAAGACGTGTAGAACGTGATTACAATCTGCAAATATAATTTACATGTACGACTTGTCATCAACCAGCAAAGACATGTCTTCAATCTACATGAACATGTTTCCATATACTGCAGTCAGATAATGACCATAGCGGCAGATTATAAATTTAAAGAATATTAACACGTCTTGCAACTTATTACAAATGTTTGCACATTTCAGCCAGAAAGGCGTGTGTATTGGAATTAATCTTGCAGAACTCGATCGCTATTTCAGGCACCAGGTTTCGCACAATATTCGACTTTGCTGCCGCAGCGTCTTCGCCTCTGGCTTTGATGTACGAGGATTCTGTTTCTAGACAGTGTAGCGAGCAAGAACAAACTGCCGGTTAACCGCCAAGAAAAACCTGCTCGGGTCGCAATTTATGTGGCAGTACAACGAGGACTCGTTTTTTGTTTTTTATTGAGTTCCCCGAAATTAAGGCGTGCTCCGACAACGGAGGAAAAATGATTGACAAGGAAGATGTTTGTTGGCGATGTTGGAAAAACACGGACTTTAAGAACGCAGCTCACGTGTCAGGGTTAACGGACGTGCATGGTGGGCGAAAGACATCCACAAATCCATTGGCGACTCTAAAAATTACCGCGAAGAACCCCCATATTTCACGAGAAAACGAGCCCTTTTTTTATGGCCTCGACCCAGCGTTGACACCCCATGCAAATGAGCCCCACAAGTGCTCATGAAAAATAATACACTGGGGCGGTTAGAAGGTCCCTAAGTATCTCGTCAACCCCACTCGACCCGAAAACTGGATTTTTTGATGCTACGTCTTGTCGAAAACTGCTTTTTACCTGCCTTCAACTCTACGATGAAAACATAAATAAATAATGGGGAAAAAAAAGGAAAAAACTCTTAAAACTGAGATAAGCTTATCTTGTAAGAATGCAAGCGAAACACGGTGGTATCGGCGAGATGTACGGCCGTAATTGCGGTGGCAGTTACGAGTTACGAAAAAGAGAAGAAAAACGAGAATTTTATCCCTCCCGATAAAATATAGTAAGTTATGCGCTGTTAATGAACGAAAATTAAACATGCCAAAACATGGGAGGTCCAGAGACATCGCCGCGCAATTTTCGCTCTTAGCCATAGCTAATGGCCCGAGCAATGGACGTGGAATGTACTTCCCTTCCCTAGCTATAGGATGAGCAGCCTTCGTCGAGTACTTTAACATCTGATTTTATATTCCTGAAGATGATCTTGTGATCGAATTGTTTTGCAAGCAAAATTAATAATTGATTGAGTGATGCATCGCAACGTATCCCGCACAATTTGGTCCGTCAACAACCCATCTTTGATGCAGAAGATCTGCATGTACGTCTTTCGTCTTTGAAGACATTGTTGAACGACATGAACTCTATACTGTATATACAGTATAGGCAAACCATGACTTCCTGGAGCTGGCATGTTGCAAGCATACAGTATATTGTGTGTATTACGTGGCATTACTTGTTTTTCCTGAATTAAAGTCGGAAATGTGTTATGTTGCCGGCGTGGACATCGTATACGATATAGGCTACATGTATGGTGTAAATAGCATGCAAAAAATCAGAAAATTGACGTAATTCATAATTCTTTCTTTTATTTCTTACATATACTTTGCTTAAAAGTGTAGAATTGTGCAACATTTTATTATATTGTCGATAATTTCTTAAATGAAAAAATGCATTTAGAGTTGCCCACTAAGTTTTCATTTCACAATGTATTACAAACTGCACTGTGTAAATACGTCTCAAATTTCTTGGAAAATGATATGGAGCCTTATATAGTTTATATGGCCCGTATTGCCCTTGTGACCTAAAATCTTCAAATCCAATCCAGTTTGTTTTCATGAAATGCGCTTTTTGATTTTTGGTATACATTGAAAATAAAAGAACTCAGTTCTACAGTACTTGTGAAATGCATAAAACTAATCACATTTGAATTTGTGAAATTCATTCATGGACACACATGGTATATATACTGAATCTCAATATATAATTTTCTCACCAGGTAGAAGAATTTTAAAAACTAATTCTCCAGGTGGGAAAAAGTAAGACCATACATATACATTGAGCAATATACTTGTAAACATGGCAATTTTTAACATGTTCATACAACGCACTTTTCCACTCTGGCATTTGCACGGGCTTTGTTATATACCATCCTTGCTGCAATTAATCCGAATTGGCGAGGTCGTATATTCTACGAGCTACATCCAACCATGTTTCCGGCGAATGCAGCCTATGCATGCAGGTCATCGCAAGCTGTATACTTGCAAACTTGTCCCGTAGTCTTAAGTAAAGCAATCGATTTTACGAAATAAGATTGAATTTAAATTCACGCTTCCCCAGGCCAGTTTTAGCGCCTAAGGAGGCAATAATTATGCACCCTGCATCCCAAGAGACGGTTGAGCCGCAGCGACGGTCCGCCATGTAAACAAGAAATAATTCATCGGACGGAAATAGCATCCCAGAATGCCACACGCCAGGCTATTTCTCTTCCTTTTACGATCCAGCTCGAGGATTAGGCCTTCTATATATTAGGGGCTAATATGGCGGCGACGCAACGCGACTGCGACGGATCAATCTTGTATAAATACGGCTGTGTAGGTCTCGGCTTCATGCACCAGTTTCCGAAATTTATGGAAACTTAATTCATGTTTGTGCTGAGAGAAAAAATACCCATAGAGTTACGTACACGTCGTGCATTCTGTAAACGCGAAGCGAATTGAGAAATGCCAGTTTTTTCGAGCGGAAACCATTTTTCACCAGTCTACCCGAAATGAGAAAATTATTGGCAAACATTTGCTCCTTTTTTTAATGCGCCTGTGAAACACCCTCGGGTCATTCGCTTCAACGCTATTTTAATGTCTCTGCGACAGTTTGGATGCGAAACGTCGATACAAGAGCGTATTGTCGAGAAGTTATAGCCGGAAGTTCTTGTTTGGCGATTTGCAGAAACCAATGATTGAGAATGGCAGTCGTCCATTTTGGAGAAAATCAAATTCAAATATCCACGGGTTCATTCTTTAACATGCCAAAATTGGATCAAATGTGTTCTCGAGAATGACGTCAATCTCAAGTATACAGATTTGTATTTGTTCGATGCTTGGGATCGTCCTCATGTAAAGCAAAGCAATTGAAGCACTGGTTTTTAATGTAGTTTTATCTGTATATGGTTGCAGTAGTTTAATTGTTTGTCTAAAACGCAATTCATATCGTAGGAATTGAGTTTTTAAGGAAAGTTTATGGCTTGCAATGAATTTTGATCGAAGTTTCTTTGCCATTATGACTAATTTCGTTGCAGCACACTTGCTTCTAGAACCCTAGTTATTTCTCAAGATAAACAAAACATGTTAATAAATGCAGAAAACGTTTATGAATTTATTTTGACTAAGTCTTCCGAATATCCATTTTTCCGACATTTAAAAAAAAACATGTCATTTCTACAACTTTAACAAGCTTTTCTGAATTTTTTGTAATTCGAACTTTGCCCAGTTGCATGACGACGTAGAATTTTTTTCGTATTAAAATATTCGAAAGTCACCTGTCATTAACGTGCTATATGGTTGTATTTATCATGTTTTGCAACTTAAATCATATGTATTAAGTTTTTAATTATTTAAGCTGCTGTTTTAATAAGTTCGTCTACTGTATATCTTTAACTATAATGAAGGCCGTTTAATTCGATCACGCTTAATCCGATCAGCCATTTTATTCGATCAAAACCTTAAACGGATTTTTTCCTATAGATACTGTCCTATGTTTAACAAAGTCGCTTAATTGGACTATCTCATCGCTTTATTCGATTAAATTGCCACATGTCTACATAATACAAACAAGCGAAACAATTTTAAGCAGCTTTCATACAAGCACGGACATGTTTGGACAACGTACAAGCGGGCATCAAATCATGTAATGCATCAGCGCCTGTACTCAGATGGATTTTCTGCGTTATTTAGAAAATAAAATTTTAGCTGTTGCAGCAAGCAGGCATCATCAAACACTACTTTTAACTTTTTTTAAAAAAACAAACAAACATCATTTTAAGCATATGAAATACATATACAATATACAAATAAATAGATGTATTTTTTAAACACAGAGCAAATTATTTTGATAAGGTCAATGTTTAGATTGTTTTTTTTTTTTTTTTTCGATCTTCGCTTATTTCGATCAAAATCGCTGGAACCAACGTGATCGGATTAAGCGGCTTTCGCTGTATTAAGCATGTACATGTATATTTTGTAACGATGCAGTGATTAATTCAATCAGTCAGTTAACATTTCGTTCTATAAAATCGAATACAAATATGTTTGTAATGTTTTCAGAATTTTTTTTAAATTTTTTAAATATATTTTGCAAAGAAAGTTGTAGATTGGAATTTTTTTCCCATGATGCCCAATTTGAGCACAATTACACTTAGCTATACGGTGTAGGCAGTAGGTGCATTCTACAGTAGCATTAATGCGCATTTGTGGCTTCCTATTATCATCATTATTATCATTATTCAGGTTCATATATTATTTGGCTTCTCCCTACAACATCCGATATATTGACATAAATAATTACAGATTGCCTGCCCTCCTCATTTCATGAATTTAAGCCCACTCTTGTTCTTCTGAGTTGGAGGGTGGGCGCTTAGAATGATGTTATCATCCTTTTTAATCTATCCATTTTTTTTCTGCTTTTTCGCTCCACAAAAACTATCCGAGATTTCCTGGTGCAAGGCAATTTTCGCCCAGGATTAGATTTCTCGCCCTGCTCAACACTCAATTTCAATCACGCAGGTGCAATTAGATATTCTGGGGCCAAGTTGGGGATGCTCTGGAGGAGAGATTATCTGTTTCTCTTAACTGAAGCCTGCAGCACTTTTGTGCATCATTTCGTCTTACGTTTCAGAAAATGCATTACGTTAAGGGGGTATCCGGAAATTTGTTTCCAGAAATATTGTTGCGCTGTTTCCCCGTGTGGTTGAAAATGTATCTTTCGCAAATATAATTCCCAGAGGTATTTTCAGAATAGAAAGTGATCCTATTCTGAGCAACTTATTTCGGGAAACAAACTGACGTCATTGGTTTTACATGTAAAGTCAAGCACAAAAGTTTCTTTCTGATGTCTAGCCAATCAGGAAAGACATTGCAATAAGCGATATGGTCAAGTTAGCTTACCTATACATTTCCCTTTTAACAGTGCTGTCATATAATCTATGGATATATGCATGAGATAAACTCCAGAGATACCTTCGGAAAAAATATTGTTTCATGTGTTCGAGACAGAACATTTATTCAGTTGCCTGCAATTTCTAGCAATTTATTTCCTAAATACATTGCATCGTGTTCGACGGCTTTTTATGTAGTCATAAATTACATGCAGCGAATGTGGGAACAACTGCATCGTATATGCTTTCATAATTTTATTTACAGAAAATATATGTACACAATTTTTTCTTGAGATTAATATTGGGGGAAGACTTACTGTACGTATTTCAGATTTGGAGTACAGTACATATTGCTTGCATACTACTGCATATTTAGATAGGGCGCCGGAATTAAACAAAAATATTTACTAGGTTATTAATTACGATTTATCTATCTCTACACAACTTTATGTAAGGAGAATAATCGTTCGGAGCTGCAACCCTCCTGTTTTTTCAGCGCCATATATAGTTGTTTTTTTCGTTTAACTATTTTTTATGAAAACAATCCAAACAACATATGCTCTGACATTTAACAAGAGATATTATCTTGCCGAGAATTAAACAAATAAAGAATTAATCCATCCAGCGTGACACTTTCTTTAAACCTTAATTGCATCAATTATATTAAGTTTTAAGTTTTAGAAGAATCGTCAGATAATATCTTTAATTAGTATTTGGAGTTACTGCTAACACAAATCAGCAATTAAGTACATGTAATGTATATACAATACATTGTATTACATAAGGCTATACATGTATACTGTACATGTAATAGTTACTGATTTTAATAGAAACATTAAACAATGTCTTTTGAAAACAAATGTTATTAATTTCAAAGGACTGTTTTAAAATGTTAAGGACAATATCTGAAAATGAAAAAAAATAATTGTTTGTGTAAACGATTAATTATTTTGTGTTTATAAAACCTCAACGTTTTTAAGCGTTCCAATTTTATCGCTTATATTTTCAATGTTTTAAATTTATTTATAACTTTTCTTCTCTAATGTTTTGTTTTGAATATCCATTTTAATCATTGGGTTAAATATTCATAATTAGACACCTTTAATACCTACATCATGTTAATAAAAATTATAAAACGAAAAGTTATAGTTATGCAACAAATTAAAGATAAAATTCACCCTATTACAAATTAGTAACTTGCAAAAAAGAAATTCACTTTTAAACAGAAGTTTAAAACTTTCTATGTTTGGAGTATTGCACCACCTATAGTTAGCCTGCCTGAAGTACAATATTGTATATACACGTATACAATTATATTAAATTGGAAATAGATACAATCACATTTAAATGCGATTATACTAAAAGTTGCTAGTCCAAAAATCTTAATTGTTGAAAAATTTAAAAATAAGTAGCCCAGAAAATTTCAATGAAAAAATAATTAAAAAATATATTTAGATAGCAATTACAAAGCAAATCCTGATCGTTATTATTTTGTAACTCGTTTTTCAAATGAAAATTTTTAGTTTGTGATTAGGAGTTTGAAATAAAATAACTTTTCACTCAAAAATATTAGAAGTTATACTGTAGTATAGAAATTTATAACTCAATCGTCTATGCATACAGTATATAGTTGTACATGTACCTTCCCACCATTATCTCAAAATTGTCAAAAATTCACTTGGGCAGTTTTAGTATCATTGCCGAATCAAATACTCCGGGTAGCTTCATAAAAATTTCAATTTCATGTATCTACCATCGCAATCATGTACGCTAATTAATTGACGAAAACGCATCAGAAAAAAGGCGCACCAGATTCCTGATTTTGCTGTGGTTTTCGTTTTTCTCGACAACGAGGGCAAAGCCGTTGGCAAACAAAACAAAACCTACAAAAATTGATTAATTTTTTTACAGCAGACGCAGCATCTCATTTACGAGTGCATAAAATATGCAATTTAGCAAAGATATATTTCCTCTCATGCCGCGTGGCCTTTGCATGTCGGAGCTTGAAAATTCCTCGGAAACTCAATTTTTATTTATATTTATGAATATCATATATTTGCATAAATTTCCAACGCAGCTCGATTCGAATCACGTGCTCGGGCTGAAATTGCACTGCAGTCATTTTTCGTGTCTTACTTTTTGCAATCAAATGAGAGGCAGGAAATTTATTAGAGCTGATGCAGCGCCTGCAGATGAAACACAAACCGACCCCTTAGAAAGCTAGGGGTCGATATACGGGATACAAAAAGCAGTACAGTTTGAAAAAGTATGATGTAAATATTCATATTTCCCATATATTTAAAAAAATATGCTGTGTTCCTGCCGAGGAAAAGTAATCCACTATAAACAGTTTTCTATATAGATTTTACTTTCATAATTAGACAATATTTCAACCAAACTATTTAAACATAACTATATACTCTAAGAAATAAAGGTACACTTACTTCATAACAATTGAAAAAAGGTGGTTTGACTTGTCGCAAATACTTCACCTTTTTTGGTGTTATGGAAAACTTCTGAGATACGGTTTTATGCAATACCTCATCATAAAGGTGTTGCAGTATACCATATAACAGGTGTTCCAGAATACCACAAGATGTGCTTTTTTTCAAAAAAGTGCAGTTTCCAGTTATGTCACCATGGTTTCCTTGGTGTGTATACCTACGAGCGTGCATGTCAATTTAAACATACATAGTAATCACAAGCCGTATATACATGTAGTTTTAAATACAAATTTATTCTTGAAACTTAATGGGATTCGAATCTTTGCTGGCAATCATTACAAAAGGCATTTTAAAAAAGTAAAAACATTGTTTGCATGATATGTCTACACTTTTTTTCATTTTATGTCCTTATATTGGTTTTTTTTCTGCTTCTAACGCAAGATGATACAGATCACAAACGGGGGCTGACAGGGCTCTAGCCTGGGGGCCCGAGATGAGGATGGGGGGGAAGGACTAGGGCGGCGCGGCGGTTCCATATACTGTTTTGTAATAAATATGAAATTATATTAACTTTTTTTTTCCAAAAAAATTCCGTAAAGCATCGTAACTTTAACGGTAGGTAGAGGGCCTCGTTTCAGAATGTGGGGGGCCATGTGAAATTGTCACGGGATACTGGCTCTGATGCAACTCTAACTCAGAAATATTAACCATGATGCTGTTGAATCTGAATTTAAATGGCAGCACATTCCTTGTAAATGATACTTCTGTAAGAGCTGATACTGCAGTAAATATCTACTCACGAGTCGCAACAACGCTGTGCCTTTTTAAAGCTTTACTTGCGCTATTCTTATAGCTTTACTTGCGCTATTCTTATAGCTGATGCATTTCTTGTATAGCCCAACCACTCTTCAACATTACGGTTTCGAAAGTATATAGCTGCCTTCCTACACTACAACTCCACCACAACACTGCACTGGTCCTCACTCGCATTTATATCGTTGATTCGCTCCTGTAAAGCCCATCACCTACCCAACAACCTTTATGTAGCTGTAATTGCAATATCCTTGGCTAATGCATCTCCTGTGAAGTCCAATGCAAACCCTCTTCAACAGTATCTGTTGTCATCTCGGTACCATAAAACGCGTTTTCAGATCGCAGAGGGAGCTGCGCGCACTCAGGCAGTCTCGGCCTCGCGAATTAATAATCAAAAGTCATGATCTCGTCCGGTCCCGATACCCCGGGCCACGATGATGATGCAATTTCAATTACATTTCCCCAGGATTGGTCGGGGGTCCGAAATAACGAAGGCCCCCCTCTGGGCTAATGACGCTAGGACTCAAGAGCGAAAACAATCCTAGCTGCCCCCTCCGCCAATTTTAAGGGAACAACGTTTGCGAGAATGCCGCGTGACAAGATGGCGGCCGAAAGTTCCGAACGTAAACAGACTCCCTCGTCCGCCACCAGATGGCAACGGCGATAACCCCCAGCTGAACGGCCCAGGTTATCTCGTGAGCCTCAGGTCGTTCCGCACGCAAGGGAGAGCCGAAAATTAGGAAGCTTATCCAAGATGGCCGTCGCAAAAACGAATTCTGTACGATAAGCCAAAAACATGCAAGATTTTCAAGGCCGATACGAGGGGCCCCCCACTTCCGCCCTCGGGCTCCGGGATATGCAAACATACTTATGTTGGAGTATGGGTTTTGATTCCGGAAAAGAAATCGCGGCGCTTCAGTCGCTTTTATCTCTGGCTTCCCTCTCCCGCAAGCATGCAGACAGGGCCATATCAAAAATAGATCAAATTTAATGGCTTTCCTGTGTTTTGTTTTTTATTATTGTTGTTTTTGGCTGCTGCTGGACCACTCAGATAATGCGCATATTCATTGTTTCTTATCGTCTGTTTCTCCGTATTTCGCCGCGCGTGATGCATGCGGCGCGAGCCCGTAAAGATGCTCCCCGGCGATCTCGATGTATGCAAATTGTTGTGCGAAATTAATCTGTTTAAAAATATGTTCAAGTTCCATGGAGGTATTATAGGCAACAAGCCGCCAACAAGAAACAATGTTTCAAGAGTGGCAAACGTTGGCGTGGTTTGATAATTACGACATAATCATGATTTATGATGAGTCGTTGCAGTGGAAACACTTCTATTGCCTCTCGATCAGTTGCGAGAGTGGAAGAAAACCTAACCAATGGCGAGACAGCGCGTGTGTAGCGTATTCCAAGGAGTAGCAACAAATTCCAAATTGGCAGACATGTTTGGAGGTTCAGCTTGAAGTTTAATTGAGAGCAATGCTTGTTAATGGGATTACGGACAAATAGTGATATAAATAAATTGATTAGCACAACCAACCTTTGTATAAAGGTAAAAGGGTATACACTTGTGAAATCCATGACAAACTGCGATTCCAGTTGGGATACATCTCAATCAAGCACAGCCCTGACATTTAAGTTGCGACTTATGACAGTATCTGCTTAAAACATATGGGTGATTTTAGCAATTAATATTAAGATCACAATTTAGATGACAGCAACAAAACTGAGCAGCATCCCTAAATTCCTAATATGATTATAATCAAAAGCACATTTATACAAGCTGCTCTGGCCAATATTTATTGTTACTTCCAAAAATACATCAAAGAGAATATATTAAGGCGAGGCTTGTGTTATTTCCGCAACCAATGTTTTATTACGCTCTACGTTTCGGCCAACGTATGGCCTTCTTCAGGAGCTACATATGAAAATGAGTGACATTTAAAGATACAGTAAAACCTGGAAAAGTGACCATCTTTGAATGGTGACCACCGGTTTATGTTGACTACTTTTTAGTGTTTTGTTTTTCCTAGTGTACATTTCCTTCATAAAATTGTCTGTATAGTGACCACCTGTCTATCGTATACAGTGACCAGTGTCACAGTTGCATTGCCAATGTATTCTATACTATTCTATTCTATTCAATACCCTATACAGTCAGCAAAAATAGTGCCATGTGGTATAGGATCGAGGACATCTCATATATGGAGATGATAACAGATGAGTCACTTAGATCCTCTTTAACCCTATTGGTTCTCAAATAATTCAGCCAATCATGTTATTCAGAACGAAAAAATCACTGAAAACATGATAATAAGAAGCAAAAAGCATTTAAAACAAGGAAAACTTGATAATGTTTTCTTTTTTTTAAAAAAATGTATAACAAGGCAATAAATACACTGTATGTAATGAACATGGACATGATGATTCTGTACTTTTTTGGTTTTGTGGTTTTTTACTACATGTATTACAGTTTACATGTATAAGTACAGTTTACATATTCATTTTAATTTAATTCAGACATTCTTTGTACAGTGACCACCTGTGTACAGTGAATAACTTAGCATTTGTTTTTTGGTGGTCACTCTGAACAGGTTTTACTGTACATAAAAAGACATAGAAATATAAAACCTCAGGTAAATTTTGGAAGACAATTATTTCGATTCTTAAGTTGCACTAAAACGAGTTTTTATGAACCTCACATTATTAAGTCTCGCCTTAATAAATTCATCCCACCCAACCACTTGAGGAACCATGGAACAAATAAAAGAGAATAGATTAAAAGTCATGTTACTTTTTCATGTTAATGTTGCAACATTGAATGTTATCTTGACCATGTGCATTTTCTCAATCTGGGGTCTTCTTGTAGCCCAATTTCAATTGCCCTTTGTCGAAATATGTTCCCATTTCGCTTGCATCTATACATGTTTTTAAACCTGTTATCCTTCCAACTCTTTTTGGAAATGAAAGTCGACTCCTTCTTATTCATCGCTATCCCACGCAGGTAGTACTTCAGCCGCATGTGCTCTTCGATCGTCATCCCCTTTAAATGTATTTGGTTGCCCAGCCAACTACTGTCTCAAGGGGATTTATTAATTTCTTTGTTAGCGTATAGGTCTCGTTTCTGGTTGAAAATTGGTTGTGTTCGGACCGCTATGAAGAATCCTTCTGATCTATCCTGCATGTGCTCGAGTTTCAAAAATAATACAGACTTCAGTATTAAACCCTTTGAAATTTCACACCATGTCATCACATGGTGTGATATGCATAACAAGTACGTCTTATTCGATATCCACTGGAGCTTTGAAAGCGATTTACAATACTCACACTTGAACACTGTGTAACCTGAAATGTTAAGAAAACTTGACTTATTGCAGTATATCAGGACACAGACTCACACAGTGTACGAAAAGACCAGTATGGTAACTCCGCCCACTTTTACCTAGCGACGAGCTCGCATCGCCGCACAGGAGTAGTGTATGAGTGAAACGTACTCCTACTTCACTGAACTAGTTCATTGTTCAGTAGGTCGAACCGGATTTTAGCGAACTATAGAGTGAACGACGTAGTTCACTTGAGTAAACAAGTTTTTTTCGTTCAATCAATCACACATTATCGTGTGGCAAGCTTCACTCGTTTTGCAGTTTGAACATCAAAGGTGCCGACACGGAGTTACCCTACTGGTCTTTTCATAATACTGTGTATCAGGACTTACTTTTGAAATTTCTGGTCCATAAAACATACTTACAGGAGTCTATATCAACATCTGCCTTCGACCCAAAGTTTTGAAACTACTGGTTTACATGTACAATAGTGGTACATGTACTCAGACAGAAGCGTTACACATTTACGTGGCTTCACACGACTTCCAAAAGTGTCATTCTTATAGCTTCTGTCCGAGTGCCCATATTATTTACTGCTATATAGGCTACTGGTCCTATATCACATCTGTGGGCCTCGCTTCCTTAAAGACCAACTTCGTGCTCCTTTGGAACTGGGACCAAGGCCATCTCCTTGTTTATTTTATCTTTCATTCTTCACAATACACACTAACTAGCCCTGTTCCAGAAGAACAATCTATAGTATATGCAGTTATTTTCGGCATTTGGAAAAAGCCGACTCCTCTGCATTGGCCACTGCAGGCCAACCCCGATGACATCCACTTTACAAAAGATCTAATATTCCAAAACTGAGACAGGCTGCTCAATTTTTTCCATCCCATGATGCCAGATCGTCACCGGCAAATGCCACAATTGCCAAAAATTAAAGTCGATGGACCCGCTCTTTGATTATACCATCAATTCTTCTCCCGTTTTATAATCGCTCATCACTCTTCGCGTTTTCAAGGAGACGTGCAGCAATTTGGCAGACATTGCGAATTGCTGTTTCGGATATCAATCGATGCGATGGTTGGAATCCCAGGACGCCGTTTGAAGGCGCCCCGGTTGGTTTAGAAACAATGCGCTCGTCGACTAATTGCTGATGCTCAATTAATCTCGTCTCTGAAACACTTATCCAACGCCTGAGTATGTGTTCATTTTTGGCAATTATGTTCGAGGAACAATGCATGAAGTGTTGCGTCGTGGCGCTTCGGGATACAAGCACGTCTACTTCCGGTTCCAAATTGCATGCAACAAAGTGGAACGCTCGCCACCTCGAGGGCGCGACGAGCACTTCCGGCCCTCGCACTGGGCGAAACAATGGCCAACGGTACAACGGACGTGTGATGCAAGTGCTCATCGTAACGAGGTGCCAACCCTCGCGCAATGTGTCGAATTTTTTGGGGGGAGTGCTTGTGTCTTGTATTCTCCGCATGGTAATGGCACCCAAACGCCAACAACAAACACTGTAGTAGATACAGCACTCAGTCGTAATCAAGGGGGCGTGGTGATGGCTTCGTTTTTACGAGTTGCCAAATTACACACCACATTGACGCTGTGATTACAAGGGGGGCAAGGCTTGATGAAGGTGC
>JAQGAO010002228.1:0-20452 GCA_034697705.1 Ommatoiulus sabulosus | reverse complement strand
TCGTTGCTAGCAGACGATAAGCGCGTCACGTGTTCAAAAATTTCTGTTTCTCTCCTTTGATGTACCGACACTCGACGAGAAAAGGAAATTGAAAATGAAAACGCGAAAATCGGTTTTTAATTTTCCAACATGGCCGCTTCAGAAAATCGGGTCAAATTTTTTTGAGTTTCCATTTCTCATTTCTGTTTTTATTTTCGGTTTTTTCGTTGGTGTGTATGGGGCTTTACAACTTTAAAAACAAAAAACAAATACAGTATGTACTTTTTAAAACAAATATAAATACATATGTACAATTAAAAATATATATGTATTTTTAAAACAAAGCAAATTATTTTGACCAGGTCAAATATTTGTGTGTTTTTTAACATTCATCGCTTATATTTCGGTCACTGCTTACATGTATTTCCGTCAAAATTGCTGCAACAATCGTGATCGAATTAAGCGGCTTTCGCTGCAGTAAATAAACAATCTCAAATTCTGCTCAGGTCTATTTTCATTTGTTTCTCGCAGCATAAATAAGGAATGATTGTCTTATTTTGGTGGACGGATCGAAATGTTATCAATTCATCGTTTACAAAGCAAAATGAATAGCACATTCGCAGTTATTTATTTCGAAATCCACTAATCAGATTGTTTCCGGCAATTTATAAATCAACGCAGTTTTGATAAAAAAAAAATTTGCCTGGTGTAGTTTGCTCAGCGATTACTCGCCATCAATTACAGGCTTGTACGATGTTTTCCAATGAAAGAAAACTTAAGTTGGTAGAGAAATGTCACAAACGATGGACTGAGTTTTCAATCACTCGCCTTGCCTCACCTTCTATCAAGGGAAATTAGGGAAACCTTATAGATTGGAAAACTAAAAGCAATTTCAGTAGAGACTTTCATTAGTTTCCAAAGTAAGCGATTTCAAAGAACTTTGCAAAATGAGAATTACGTTTGAAAAAAAAAAGAATATAAATAAAGAGTGATCGAGGCCTAGAAGCGAATTTCAATGCCATTTCTTGTAAAGTTGAGCAACAAAATCTAATCAACGCTTTTATAAGATTTCCTCTACAAAATAGTCATTTTCAAGATTTGTTAAGAAACAAAAATACATTCGATTCGAACACATGTGGGGTCTATAATAACGTTAAGTAACTGCCGAGAGGTTTCGTTGCCTTAGCAATCAGGTTTCTTGAAAAACAGGAAACAATAATTATGAGCATACCAAAGAAGAGATGTTACAGATAATTTGATTGAAAACGAATGAAGCTATATATGTGCCAAAACATGTTCAGGATGTGAATGGAACGTCAAAGCCACGTACAATACGAATATTATGACAATTTTTCAAAGTTTCTTGAAAATGTTTACGTTTCACATGTGAAATGGAACAACTGATGATAACAGCATGTATGGAGTAAATGCAAAATACACATAATGTGCTTATTTGGTGTTTTAACTGTGCAATATTGTAGATTTTACGAATATAAAATTATGTTAAAGTATGAGAAGAATGTTAAAAACAGGTACAACTTGGAATGTCAAGCAAGTTGCCACATAATTTTAAAAAAAAGCTTTACTAAAAAGATAGTGACAGAATTTTGTTATTAAGATCATTTTTAACACAAAATTACCATGTATGCATGGCATTTTTATGTACGATATACTTTCTATGATCAATCCTGATATTCAAGACTTAACAGCTTATACTGTATGTTACACGACAGAAACGTTGAAGACTTGATGACATGTCAATGTCATGTAAATATCACAAGCATATGATGATGTTTTTTGACAACATCTCATTACAACGTGACAGCTTTCATGTGATATGCGTTCAAAAGATGATACTGTCATATTAAAGGTCCAAAACACGGGTTCGTTTTTACATTTTTATGTTAAAAGTATTACCATTTTGTGAAGGTTGTGCAATTTATGGAATATAGGAATTAATTTGTAGTGGGTAAATCTGTTCTAACAAATTAAAAACAAACGAGGCATGTAAACATAAAAATATCAAAGAAATGCTGTTTACATGCATGGCATACAATTTTGTATAATCTGATGTGATTGAAACACGACGATAATAACCAATGTCTAGAAAATTATAAAATTTGAAATTTTGGAAAAGTGATTAACTTTAGATGTATCCTTATAAATAACTTTTTACAATTTCCTGACAAGAAATGTAATGAAATAAAAACATGTTATCGTAACATTTATACGTTTCAATATCTTCAATTAGAAGAAAATAATTAAAACCTATATAAATTAAACCAAATGCGTCACATTGAGAATACGTTTGCGCATTCAGAATGTTCTTTCTCTTTGCATTTCAACTTTTCAACCCTAAATCCAGGGAGCAAAAACACCCTTTCTGTTTAATCAGATAAACAATATACTCGATCAATGAAAGATTAGAGAAATAAGAAGAAATCTTTTGGATGCAGAACCTTGTTTGTTAATGTTTGAGAATACTATGCATCACTACGCTCGTTATAAGGCCAGTATTAGCATCGTTAAATTAAATTAAATTACAGAAAAAAAAATTCTTCGCTACATTAAATCCATTATGGAAAATTCACTGTATTTGTAGACCATTTAATTCACTCCAATCTTACCTCAACAAATTATTTTAATTCAACTTGCAAAAGGTTTTCAAATTAAATAAACACTTTATTCATCATGCAGTATATCCTGTTTGTATTCGTCTGTGGAATATAATGAACTTAATTAATTTAGTACAAAAACAATTTTGATTACAATTTGATGAATACATTTGTTAGATTAGCATTCTATGCATATTAAAACAGAAGATATTATGAGCTTTATGCATGCTGTGATTAAGAATAATTCTTTACAACTAATAAATGTACAGAATAATATTATGTGAAAAAGCAAGCCTTGCATACAACATTTTTTAAATATTTCCTAAACAATAACTTAAAATACTCTGTAAAAGTTAAGTTTCTAATGACTACTTCACGTTCCTTGATGAAATTTGAGGTTAAGTTAGAATGTACAATGAATAATCAAACACGAGATGCACTAGTAATATTTCAAAAACTTAATAGCGAAATTGTGTAGTGAAGTTTTTTATGAATAAATTAAGTTTAACATTTTAAAATTCGTTTTATACAATAAATTTTAAAATTACTTTCCAGTACTGATTTAAATTTTTTTCAAGCACATAAAAATCAATACATGTGTACCTTTAAATAATTTGTAAACATTAAATCAAAGTACTTCATAAAAGTTCGTTTCAAATAACGACGTCACGTTTTTCGATGGAATTTGAAAAAGTTACCTTTGTTAAAAAAGTGTGAAAAAAACACATGATCCTTTTCAATATTGATTTTAAAACAATATTATTTGGTGAACAATAAATTCAAAAATTCTGTAAAAGTTAGTTTCAAATGACGTCGTCATGTTCCTGGATTTGAATTGGGGTTAATTTCGAATACAGGGTCAACCCAGAAATTTCATTTTCACCTGCCCTGACTTTTCCAGGTTTCATAAAAATTCCCCCGACCAACGATGATGTCAAATATTGTCATATTTTTCAAAATCGTCACATAAAAAATATTTTGCAAAATTTACTAATGGCAATTTTATAAATTAACATAGACAAATGTAAGAAATTGTTTCGTAAATTTCGATTCAGGAAATGTAAAAACAAAATTAAAAATGTGTCCTCGGAGAACGTGGAAAAATTTTCAATTTTGTCCTCGGAAAACGTGGAAAATTTTTCAATTTTGTCCTCGGAAAACGTAGGAAATATTGCAATTTTGTCCTCGGAAAACGTAGGAAATATTGCAATTTTGTCCTCGGAAAACGTGGGAAATTTTGCAATTATTTTTTATCAAACGTGGAGAACTTTGCAAATTTGTACTCGGAAAACGTGGGAAATTTTGCAATTTTGTCCTTAGAAAAGGTGGACAATTTTGCATATAACTCGACTACGTTGAATTTCCCTGACTTCATCAAAATAAGTCATTCTTCCCTCACGTTTCCAGACATTTTCAAGTTTCCCGACGTTTTCAGGTTTTCCGGGTCTGAGGGTACCCTGGAATACAGGTATAATCAATGTCCATTTTGAAAAAAAATTCTGAAACTTTCATAAATATACGCATTCTATTTCCAAAGAACTTTATGATCACACGTAATAAAATACAATAGTAAAGTTTAATTTAACTAGGCTTACAGTGCCTATAATAACAACTCAATCGATTTCGCATAAAGCAAAGATACAACCGAAAAGAAAAAGCATAAACTTCATGACAGAAGCTAAAACGCACAATAAGAATCTGACCCAAGTTTACGACTCAGGTTTTACAGTTATTTTACACTTTATTACCAAACGTAAATATATATATTTCTCGTAATTTCCGTCTCGTTTTTCTGTTTTTTTATGTTGTTTGATCCACTCGTAAATTTCCCAATTTTAATAAACCCAACTTTCACAAAACTAAACCTTACGAATACAACAAAACAAAATTCAGTATTTTTTTTTCAGAAAATTCATTAAGAATTCAGTTGGATTATCCAACTTAAACCGTTAATGTAATTTCGAATTATATGTCCTATTAAAACGTCACTTCCACGAGGGCTCTGCTAATAAAATTAAGCGTGTATGCGTAGATCACACTTAGTTTACGGCGTCGTTAATATCGACGTAAAAGGTATCTACATTTCAAAAAGTTGGGGCCAAATTACGCGTAGTTGCATCGAGGCAATAAAATATAATGTTTAATTTAACAACGTTTTCTCGGCGTGTAATAACTCAATCGATTTAACATCGTGCATAGGAAAGCTAAATGCAGACTGCGTGTTAAATTGCACCCAGCGGACGAATGAATTTGCAGATCAACTTCAAGCAAAAATTGCACTTCCGATTTGACAGCCTCTTTATTTATACGTAATTCAAAAGCAACGAATAAAAAAACTCTGCTTACAAGGATTAACCCCTTAATGCGTAGTGACGTCAAACGATCACGAGATTGAGTTCACGTGATACAGATCGAGTCATCTTTTAATGGGACAAGAAGTGATTATAAGAGTTTGTAATATTTGCTTACACTGTAGGCTACATTATAATATTGTACAGTAAAACCTGTTGAGTGACCACCAAAAAAAATGCTGTGTTGGTCACTGTACACAGGTGGTTACTATACAAAGAATGCGCGAATTACATTAAAATAATGAACTTGTACACTGTACTTATACATGTAGACTGTAATAAATGTAGTAAAAAACCACAAAACCAAAAAAGTACAGAATCATCATGTCCATGGGTTAAAGAAGGATGTAATGTGACTCATCTGTTATCTGGTCACTTTGTAAGGTACATTGACTATGTAAAAATTGCAAAAAAGACAACACACACTGGTCACTATACACAATAGACAGGTGGTCACTGGTCACTATACAGAGAATTGTTATGCAGGAAATGTAGACTAGAAAAAACATTACACTAAAAAGTGGTCAACATATAAACAAGTGGTCACCATTCAAAGGTGGTCCCTTTTCCAGGTTTTACTGTATATGTATACTGGCACTCCCGCTTCAGAACTGACACAATTGGAATTAAATCTTCAGTTTCTGGTTTAAGGCTGTATCTAAGTGGAGCAAAACCGACCCATCTTAATTTAACCCCATAGTTTCGGTTATACATGTAGATAGTTTGCCCACGTAGCAAAATGACCACAAAATTACGTCAGTTATGGACGTCATAGAGACGTCATTACGATCAAAAACTGACTAAAAAATTGACCAAATTATAACTTAAAAAAGTTCGTCAAGATTAAGCTAACTTTTTCCTATAAAATGACGTGATTTTATAGGTTTTTTTTAGAGGCCATGTTAAGGCAGAACATGACCAAAAAATGGACGTCTTTATTGGAAAAAGACACAAATTTCCAAATATATTTTCAGAATAGAAAATTCTACTATGCTGATCAACTTATTTCTAAAATGAAACGTGGGAGTATAGCTAGATTTTTACCAAGAATAAGGGCGTCAAACAAGAGAAAAGTTATCTGAACTGGAACCTATACTGGGAGAGATATTTACAGAATATATCCCTATACAATATATGACAGCACAGTTTGAAAGGGAAATGTGATAAACTTGACAGCACTGCATTTATTCCATCCTATGACGTCTGTTCTTCCTGATTGACTATCCAAAAGAAATAAACTTGTGCATGACTTAAAATCTATGACGTCAGTTTCATTTCAGAAATAAGTTGATCAGCATAGTAGAATTTTCTATTCTGAAAATATATCATGAAATTGCCTCGTTCGTGATGGCCTTTAAAATGTGATTTATCTCAAAATGTCAAATTTTGTGTTGTGTTTTAAGTTTAATACATATACACCAGATAAAACAGCTGGAAAGCATTTTTATGCAAAATTTGTAATAAGTGTAAGCATGTTACCAAAGTTTTAATAACTTTGGAACTTAAGAAAGCAAAGTTGTCACAATAGTCGCCAAAATTTCACATTTTTTAGCTTTAATTAATATGTTACATTTAATGTCAAAACACGCACTAGTAGTATGAAGCATCAAATTAAGTAAAATTTGATATTAAAAAATGGCAATAATACCCCATTTTCATTTTTAAATACATTGAAAATAGTTCAACGTAGTGGAATGACGAACACAAGCCTCTTTCTAACCATGCAGTATTTCTATTACTTTTTGATAAGCAGCTTACTGAATTACATTCTAAATTTACGATCAAATCGTAAATTTGATCCTTTTTGGAGACGAATTTTGATTGAAAAGCAGCTTTAGCTTAATATTTGATACCAAATAGGCCTACGTCAAAAATGGAAAACTTCGCGGAATTGTTACAATCAGATTAGCTCGATGAAAACAGATTTTTTTTTTTGAAAATTTATTCGTTGATTTCGAGAAGCCAATTTACGAATTAAATGAAAATTAGCTCAAGGATCGACATCAAATACATATCCTGTAGGTAAAAATGAATTTATTTTGAGGCGAGTTTGAAAAAACACAGGAAGTATGGAACGCCACGCGAGTATATAGCTACACAAACAATTTTTATTCAAACCTCACAGCATTGTTGTCACAGCTAGCAATACAATGCTGCACTGCATTACGTTTAGCATTCCATCGCCGAAATACAGTCTAACCTCGTTAAGACGAATCTCAAAATACGTTAATATTTGTTCGTTTCAACTTTAATTCGGATTTCCAGAAGTCATTAAAACATTACTTCAATAATGAGAACTCAAGTGTCATCGATGTTTGGAGGAAATCCATATGCATGGATTTTCGGGAATTCGAAAATTCATTCGTTTTAGCCAAACATTAATTATAATATCCGAACTCGGAATTGCTCTTAGACTAAGAAATTTGTCCGTTTTGTCAGCAGTAACATGTATAAAAAAAAAAAGATGACGCCCGGGAAAAACCGGACATGTCGGCCGGGCGAAACCGTCGGCCACGGGCGAAACCGGCGATTAGTTTGGTTTCTTTTTTAAAAAAATATTTTTGGCATTAATTAAAGGGGGTGGGGGGGTATGCTGACTGGGCAGAATGTCCATGGACTGATCGATGCTTATGGCGAATTCCAATAGTCCAAAAAGTGTACACTGAGTGTACGTTTCTGCACTGGTTCCATTCCATTTGTCCACGGTGCATACTTCAGTGAAGTCGGTGCACCCCGGACTATTCCATTTGTCCAAAAAATGTGCACTGAGTGTACACTGACTACACCGTCGAAAGAGCCAGTGTAGTCAGTGCATCCAACATGGCGGATTATGACGTCATGAGATTGCACTGAACAAAAAAAGTTACGTGATTAAGTTGCACTGGCAAGACACTGCACTGCACTAGTGTGAGCTATTGGAATGCGCCATAATTTCGTTTCATTTTACAAGTGTTCATAGATGTTTCAGCACATTAAATTTTCGTTTTACATATAAGCTTATTATTTTAGTGGTGTACTAATGCCGATCGAAAAAATCGTGACATCATACTGGAAATTTGTGACAAATTGTGACATAGGGGGTGGGGAGGGGGTCTGAAAAACTTAAAAAATCGCGTGACATCATTTCTGGATGGCCCCTTATTAAGAAAGTTAATTTTTAATCATACTTTCACAGTATTTTTGAATAAAATATGCTAAGACGCACATAGATTTTGATACATTTCTTAAATATCGAATATATAATTTGAATTTAATTTTAAAATATTTATGTTATTTAACTTCATTTTGCCATATTGACTCATTTGCGGAATACCAATTCATTTTTAGATATGACTGGCTACACAGACAAATTTAAATACTCCTAATAGTGATTTTGATTAAGACCAATCATTTAGTATGAGACTATGCATGCATAAATTACTTGCAGATAAGGGTACAGTCAGCGGAACCCTTTGTTGTCAATTAAAAGCATCCGTAATACCTCTTAAGAGTTTCGAAATCTTGGAAATATGAAGCTATATAGAAAACTTATTTCTTCTGTTTTCTTTACAGACACTTCCAGGGCTGATCAGGCAATATCTTCTTTAAAAACAACAGCATTAGGGTCATTGCTTTACGGTTAAACGCAATTGGGATCCCTGCCCAAAAAGTCAATAGGCAATTAATTGCCCATGCCATACCTATCAAAATATTGCGCTTAATGTCGCGCTGTTTTAATAGTTATTAATTGGGAAAGCCTCGAAAAAAGTGCCGCAAAAATCCATAAACTTAAATGGCAAACCGTTATTACCGTTACGGCCGTGACGTTTTGCAATTGTTGCCGAATATAGTCAATGACCTGAATCGGTATAATGCTGCGGAGACAATTTTGCCAGCACTATGGGCAAATTTAATATTGCGGAAATTTATTATGAATCGTTGCACTTCTCCTTATCGGCTGTAAATGCTTTAACCGGGTTAAACTTTATCGAGGGCAATTTAATGTCTCTGATGAAAGATGATAGCGGCCTGCCTTTTATTTATTTGTTTTCGGTTGAGCGTAATTTCTTTTTTAGATAATTATTACCTGAGTGAAACCAATTTTGTGGTAATTTGAAATTGCTCAGGTAGCGAGGAACAAGCTTTTGTCCATGGTCATTTCAATGAAATGATTACAAATAGATGTATAGGCACCATTTGAAACGTTGTTAATGGCGCGTTTGAACTCAAATACAGCGAAGTTTCGCCACTACATGCATGTATCACGGAAGCTACTTAAAAGCTAAAATTATTAAGTCCCATGTTTTCTTCATTCAACTCACTGTGTACTTTGTTTTAAAATCTCCTTTTATCGCAATTTATGGCAGGTGGAAACCTCTCGTGCCTAGCTGTTGTACGAAATTAATCATAGATGGGGCTGTACAATTTGGCGATTTGACGCTTAATTTTACTCCGCCTAGCGGCGTGAATTGATTCATACTCAGATACAGTAAAGCAGTCCAAGGATTTCGAGCATATTCTATGGAATATTATTGTCATAATATTAATATCGCCATCTTCAAGCGGGTGCGGATAGAATAAGAAAAATCGCCTAGACGACGTATAAAACCAGAGCAATAAGTAAATTAGAAATAATATTCTTTCCTATTAAAACTGGATTTAATATTTTAAAAAAAATTATTTGATTTGAAAGAGGTCGAAAATTATCTCGCTTTATTTGCAGTTGTCCTGCAGAGGTCCATTCTCCACATGAATTTTCTAAGATAGCTTTTAAGAATTAAAATTAAATACTTTCAATTGTTTTTTTTTAAACCAGGAAACAACCAGGAATTGTGAATTTCCCACGTGCTATTTTTAAAATAAAAATTGAATTTTTTTCCTGTCGCGTGTATTGACCACCAGGTATCAAAATTAAAATTTGGATTTTTTAAAATTTAAATGAAAAGTTAACGCCTGCGAATTGCGAAAATACGTTACTTTATACGTTAAAAAAAAACTGTCGAAAATATTGCAATTTATATCTAGCATTATCTTCGAAAAAAATTGCATAACGAAAGTGACAATATTACAATACGCGTATTAGTTTTGCGGTGTTATATTGAAGTTTTAAAAATTGGTCTTCAGTAAAAACAGGAGTATATATTTCGGATGTTTTACTAATACAATTTATTACCACAAATATCAGCTGGCAAACCGAATAAGGTATTTCCGTTTATCAATACCCCGACTGGGGGGGATGGCTGCGCCGAACGAAGCTGGAGTTTATGGGAATTTAATGTGAGACGTGATCTTCGTCCTCGAGATTTGCCCCGCGTGTCTGTTTAATCCAAACCCCTTCTTAGCCCTGGATTTGAACAGTTAATGTAAGTACACAAAAACCGACTATATACGAAAGCTATTTAGGTCGTGCTCCAAAATGCAATTCAAGGAAAAATGCGAGCATTGCTGAGCACTCACCTGTCGCTGATGCTACAGCTTCTTACTCAAATAAATAGTGCGTGACTCAATATGTCATGAAGTGCCAAACGGTTCATAACGGCATTAACTATGAAATTTGCACCTTAAAAAACACGCGTAAATAAGCTGCAAATGTCTATAATAATATTCGAGGAAATGACGTCTAGCAGATACACTGTAATTTAAATAATTGGTAATGATAACGAGGCAGAATTTATGAGATCAGATAAGCAAGTTGGCCTCTTTTTTGTCTTAGGTAATAATACCCGGTTGCACCGTCCATCGCTAATTTGAGAATAATATGTAACCATTCCAATTGTTTATAACATACATGTACATACTGCATAGAGTTACGAGTAATATAAATAAGGTCTACTAAAAATGAAAGCCAGAACAGCTAGTACATGTATACTGAGTGAAATTGTACTCCGGCCGCTAACTTTTATTGATATATCCCATTAACATGAATTTCATTCGCTGATTAAATCGAAATTGAGCTACATGTATAATGCAACGAATTTAAGTATTTCCAGAACGGCCACGTTTCGTGAAATGGGTATAACTACATGTACTGTTAATTCATTTTCGAAACCCGTGTTTTAAAAAACATCCAACATAAAAGTGATGCAAGCTATTTTCGCGGCGAGAAAACTACTTGAAAACAAATTTTGTTTATAGAGTAGCAGCCCACGTGCTGTAAAATGACGCAAAGAGCAGCATCGATTTTGCAACCACCCCACACACAAAAAAAATCGACTAAAATTGGGTGGGGGTCAACAAACGCGAAACACTCGAACGCAACGTCGCCGGGTAAAAACACCTGGGAGTACGGAGCACGTGCGTGTAGTGACATCTAGCGGTGCTCTTTGAAAACAATTCTTCAGTTTATAATCAATTTTGTGATCAATCACTAACAATTCCTTTCAATGAAATGTCGCCCTATGAAAGCTCTAAACACACGTATGGAAAAGACTAAAGTGAGGATTTTTATGAAAATATTAGGCAATCAAAAAACTATTCTTCTAAACATGGAAAATAATTATGTACGCAAAAACAATTTTAAAAATTGCAATAAAATTATTCCAGCGTTATTTCTTCATTGCTTCTAATTGATTTCCAGCGTTTATGAATAATTATTTTCCAACAAATGAATAACAGAAATATCTGTGAACTAGTTTTCTCAACTTGCGTATATAGTCCAGTTCAGTAGGCTATAAAGTGCCATCAAACATCGAATTTCGTAAAATACACATTTCAATGTGAATACCAAAACAAGGTTGGGTATCCCTAATCCAAAATTTCGAAAAGCATCATAAAACAGAACTTATTGCAAAATATTCAAAAAGTTTTGGAAACTTGGAGCTCTACCAAGAAAAGTGCTGTAATTTTCCCATTGATGTCAGTAAAGTGCTACCTAGCTATCATCAGAAATTAGAGTCTAAATCTATTATTTACTATTAAAGTATTTATTTATTCTCTGCTCTATGTTACACTACTATGTTGGTTCTTTAAAATGTTAAAATCTGTACATGTTATCAGTGCTAAAACCAGAGGAAGCATTAAGTTTATCTATAAAGCTGAAAGTCAATTTGCTGGGGTTTTTTTGCACAAAACTGAATTTTATTTCTGCCTTAAATTCAGCTCTACCATTCAAAATTTGCCTTCAGGTTTAATTCTCAGTCCTCCACACATCACATATCTGTAAATACTCTTTTCATTTCTACATATTCCTTTTAATCTCATACATCAAACAAAACAGCTAATTGCAGAAAAGAGGAGGACTACAGAAAGCTCTTGATGCTGATGCATAAACTTTTACTTTTCATAGCAAGATTAAATATTGTCAGCAACTACTGTATGAATTAAAAACAACCACTCCTGTTTCAATATATGAAAACATTAGTTGGTAAACTTGATGCATGCATATTAAGTAAAAAAATAGAAGAAAAAGAACAAATGGTTCCTACCTTTAACAACGTTTTGACAGTTCCAGAGCACTTAATGATTGCTGGATCCGATGACACTGCAAGACACGTCTTTTTTCTATGGTGAACTGGACTAGGTGGTGATAGCGATCGTGGAGAACAAGGTGGCGTAGATGTTGGTGTTGAACCATTACTGTTGCAACGACTGGACCTGCCTAAAGAAGCATTACATTATAACATTGTTATATTATTTTAGGTGAAGGTCCTGGTAATTTTCTACAGAGCAGGGCTACCCCCAAAATGAGAATAAGGCATTTCCACTTTGCATTTGACCTGGATTTGATTCCTGGTCTGGCTTTACAGATTGTGGATCTTTCTTTTCTAAAGTCCAAAGTGGATGTAATTATCACTGATCTATCAATCACTCATGATCATACTCATCCCACTTACATTATGAATGAACTAAACGCAGGCTAAAATATATTATTAGGCCTACTGTACTGTCCATGGCTGACTTTAAAATACTTCAACTTCAAATCCATTTAATTAAACAGATTGACGTCATATTAAACAATTTTTTTCAGCCTTGTTGAAAGTTGTAATGACCCTCGAATTATCTAATCATTGGGTGTAACCCATATGAGATGAATCTCGTGCAATGTGTGTTAATTGTCATCGGTGATGAGCAAATTTAAATATTAATTTTAAAACAGATATCAGCGAAAGGTCAATTTTTGAGCTGAAAATTGAGTTCTCTATTATAAATTTACACATATGCGTGTAATGGATAACTTGGCCATTTATCTTTTCTCTGAAAGGAAGTATTGTTGATGTTAAATCAATTATTAGGTGATATCTGTTAAAATTCCCAGCTAGGCAACAAATTCCTAAAATTTATTCTTATGTTGAACTTATAGTTCTATAAGTAGCCTTATAGAATGAAAAATCATGTTCTTTACAACAAGCACATCCTATTCATGATCCAACAGCCAGCCAACAGTAAACTCAGGTTATACAAATTTTGGTTGACTACTTTATCACCTGTTTTATTTTTTCCTACTTTATTTCATAGGACATAAAAAGGAATGTATTATCATACAGTAGCATTACAATCATAATGCAAACCTAATACAGATATTTAAAAATGTTTACTCAAATAAACAGCAGTGTTAGTTTCTAAACATGCTTTTTACAAATAGGTTCAACGTGAAGAGTTGCAGGGAATGCTTACCAGAAATGCTTAGTAATTCCTCAAGCCTCTTCTCATAATTCCCACGCAATACTTGTTTTAAATCCTCACGAATGGCTTTTTGGACATCACAATTATTGAACCAACGGAAGAACAGTTCATCGGCTATTACGAAATAACAATTATCAAATTTATGGGAAAATATAAAAGTGTGGATTATGTGGTTACATTGAGAGATTTGTGCCTTACTTTTTGATTGAATATTGGCACATAGTGGCATGATCTTCCCTCTCGACTATCACGACAGCTTCTTGTTTCAAGGTCGTTTAGCAACAATGGTTGTGAATCCAGGTTTTTAGTCGAATCCCACCCTCCCTCTATGCAAATAAACGAAAAGCAGGTTTAAAGTTAATCAATACACATTTGAAGTAAAGATGAGACACATGAAGATAGAGGAGACAATGAGAGCCGCATTGAATCCAAAGAAAAACATCGATAAAAAGCATGCTTATGAATGACATACTACGTACCCGCATACGAATTAACACTGCTATTGTAAATGCAAAAAGCACTTAATAAACAAAATAAATCTCTGAATTTAGTGAAATATTAATCTCATCATAAAATAAAAACACCGCGCCATGTTACGTACAATGTACTTGAAATGAGGGGGCGCTAGTGCGCTGACAGGTTTTCAAACAATTATAGAAGCGCTTCTGCCAACAGCCGTTTAAGGAGTAAACAACGATCCAAGGGTCAACCAAGAAAGACGAGTATCAAGATTGTAGGGTCCCCCATAAATAAGCCTCGCGACTCTACACCATAATCCGCTAATGGAAGCAACGTTACAAATTCTAAAACAAATTTAAATATGAACTAGATATAAATAATTACAACTGTGAACCTAATAAAAACATTGAATGAAAATACGTAATAAATGTAACTTTAGAAGATAAATTTAAACTTTAGATGCAAGCATACCACCTATATATTCACCACTGGAGGGAGCCACCAATGCCGCTCTCTGTTAAAAGAATGCAAGTGTTGTGCGCAGGACATTAGCATAGTACTTTCAGCAGACGCTGTAATAAGAATAAAACTTGAATCTTTCGAAATTACTGTATATTGACAGTTTGTTATAGAAAAAATATCAGATTGACTTTTCGAAAGGCATCATTATTCAATGTCAACTATAAATTCAATAGCAGTTAGAAAGTCATGATTAAATTAGATAATGCACCATGTTGTAAGTTGTTGTTGCAACGTTGAATCAAAATTTTCAACATCAAAACAAAAATTTAATTTTGGAACAAATTTGAAACAAGAAGAATTTATAGTAAAGTTCGAGGCCTTTAGACTTTTGCAAGTTTTGAACTTCAAAATGTAAGTTATTTCATCATCGTCGGCGGATATCAATCGTGTTGTCGATTTTGTAACAGGCAGAGCAACGCCACTCGTCTGCCCAGGCCTCCCCATTTACCCGGGCTTGGAACCGACAACAAGAGCGAAATACTTCACTGTACTTGGCTTGAAAAGAAGTTTTATTAATTATTAATTTAGTCTACTAAAAGCTTTGGGCCGAAACGAGCAAATCGTACTGTAATTTTCGTTGTTGATCTGTGCTGAATTTGGGGTTTAGAAGAATGTATTCAAACTACATACTGTACATGTACATGTATGAGGACGTCCCCAGCCAGTGCTTGGAAGGTGAATCTGTCGCAGTGTTCAGAGATAGAGTTATGACCTCATAGAAAAACCCAGATATTGGGGTGATTTAAGATCTATCTGCAGACGAATTTTTAAAAATGGTGGGGAAAACTATATGATGTTTCGTATAGGTGATATGAGCGGTGGAGCCCCGTGACTTCTGTAAATATAAATAAACATAAAGCTATTGTATCACGCGAGCAAAAACAAGGTATTCTGTAAGGACCTACTACTGTGTCTCAGCCATATTTTAATTTCGAAGTTGCTCTCATCTGGGTACATTTTTATAATAACTTATTCCGCTTCTGACAAACTCAACTTCTGTTTCTCAAAGTAGTTGTCAGCAAAAACATAAAATAGTATTCCGTAAGGTAGATAATACGTGTGAGAATTTAGGGAGGAAAAGTTTCTTCAAGATGGCGAACGTAGATAAGGCTTCAACAATTTTTGCTTGGCTCGCACGCAGCTTGTATATTCGTTTGCTCTGGATTGTTTCATTTTTATGTCAAACTTCCCCAGTGAAAAGCACATATATAATCAAAACATAACTTTTTGATTTTTTTACCATCTAATATTCACATCCACTTTTATTTTGCGAACAAATTCATGAGGTTTGCTTTAATTACTTTGGCCTGAAATGAAAGCAATTACATATTTCGTATCACTTGACCGCATTGCGAGTCAAAATAAACTCAATTTTTAAACAAATTATGCATGAGCATGGGTTTGCAACATATTATGAGCCTGGGAAATCTTTTCCTAAAATCTGCTTGCAGAAAATGTGTAGGCTACAGAGGCAATTTACAAACAAATTTATTCAAACATCTGTTAATTCGAAAATGGTGTATTAGACGGCATTTTTGTGAAAAATATAATTGAAATGTTTAACATAGTTTTCTTTTAAACAATAAATTGCATGCGCTAATCTCATCGAAAAATAGCCCTTAACATTCCACCCTTTGCTTTTGACGTGAATCCCAACAGATGGCGCTAAAAATTGAAGAAAAAAAAACATGCATTTATAGAGAAACCTAGAAAAACATTTTTAAAAACTATCTTACAGGCTACAGTCATCATGATATCCCATATAACATTTACAGCACATTTACGTAATACTTTTACTATACTGTATTTGGCAATACAGTAATTTAGAGAATTCTGTGGCTAATCTAATTAAATTGAAATTAAGTACGGCCAAGTAAAAAAAACATATCTGCACCATGCATCTTTAAAGGTCGTCACACACGAGGAAAGTATCATCTGGGAATACGGCATGTTGAAAAAGTTCTGTTTTTGAATATGAATTACGAAAAATGAAATGTTTTAATTTGTCAATTATAAAAACATAACTGTATAGTCTAATTGCTTTCAGTTGGAAATTTTTGCGTTTGACTTTTCTGACACGCCTAAACATGCCAAAGTTTCCAGATAAAACAAGTGAAACATAAATAAGTCTTGAAAGTGGATTGTGTATTGTATAAAATTATTTCCACGTATTGCCCAGACGCGAAATTTACTTTCAACGGTATTTTATTAACAAAATTAAGATATGCATGTTTATAACGAAACGTGTTGATCTTAAGTCTTCCACGGGCACGCAATATCTGCCCATGTCCAAGATATGAATGAACAATGGCTTAATACCATATTTTAGAAATATCAATTAAGGATAGGAGATATTTGTACAATTACATACATGTATATAGACTACATGTACATGTACTTTAGAGATAGTCATAAGTGGAATAAATGGATTGCCTATATGGTATTACAGCATAAATATACTGTATTTCCTAAGTGCATGCAGATACTACCAAAAGAATTGCATCAAGCAGCGCATCGGGAACATTTTGCGATGACTGTGTCATTTGAACGGACTTACGCGCGGGTGTGTATATGGATTTTTTTTCCCTTTTGGAGATCATATGCAGCACGGTTTTAAGGTTATTGGATTTTCTAGGTTGGCATCTAGAGAAAACGGTATTTACTCGGCGAATGTTTTGAGGAAATCCCGGTCGTAGAAAGGGTAGACTCGGAGTTAAATCGCCCATTTGTATTCAAATGGATGGAGGCAAATCCCCCAGACCAAAAACAATATAAGTGTTTAGATATACGAAAAAGTTTATGGGGTAACCGAGCCTATATCCGCGAGGCCCTTTTCTCTTCCATATATGTATGAATGGCATAAAAACTGAGTAAGCTGGGATTTATATCTACTTTAAAGCACGTCTAAATGGTCGAGATAAAAAGGATTTGGGCGGCAAAAATAGAGGCACAAGGAAAATGATAAGAAAAAGCCAGGTTTTTATATGAAACTGTATATATTTTTTTGAAAATGTAGACT
The DNA here is from genome assembly GCA_034697705.1 of Ommatoiulus sabulosus. Taxonomy (NCBI): domain Eukaryota; kingdom Metazoa; phylum Arthropoda; class Diplopoda; order Julida; family Julidae; genus Ommatoiulus; species Ommatoiulus sabulosus. The sequence continues at coordinate 2,906 of JAQGAO010002228.1, read as the reverse complement.
GCAGAAACTAGGTAACGCACGTAATATACTGCGGTGTTTTAAGGGTGGTGCGTGCGTGTGCACGCTTAAAACTGCTCGAAGCGAATCGTACGAATGTCCCGTGTCCAATGACAATATTACTTTCGATTTTTCCTTCAAATTTCACCTGACAGATGCAATGGCTTCACTTTTGAAAGATTTACAATCGTTTCGATGCTTGTTTTGGCATTTTCCCGGAATATTGAGACTTAAATCACCGAAAGTTCTCCGCAGGAGACGATGACCCATGCACGTTCCCAGTATGATAAACAGCGGGTCTACTGCTAGCGAGATGCACCGGTAGGGGGTGCTGCGAGCCGCCTGTCATGGCGGCACATTTGAGAATCATCCGCACTCCTGGAAAAGTGCAACTTTTTGGGGTTTTTCGTGTCAACATTTCCAGTTCAGTGTGCTAAAATTATAATCATGTATTTGTCACAGGTGTGCCACGTGCGAATGGTCATTTGCAAACAAATCCATTTATGGTTAACTTAACTATAGCTATGCATTTTTAAGACTGTATCTACATGTACATTAATATTCATTCGTATGTTTGCAAAATGTATGCTTCAGCATTTCTCATGTTTGTTTTTTTTAATTTTCAGAAGAAATTCAAATTCTCATTTTGTTTCTTATGGGAAAAAAAACTGACTGCACACTGGTTCTCGAAACTGATGACGGTTGTTTCAAAGTCGGGTACCCACTAGCCACCAAACAAAATCTAAAAACCACAAACCCCAAACTTTCAACGTGAACTTAATATTGTTGCTATAAAAAATTAATACAAACCAGTTTTGCAAAACCTGAGCTTATACACACTGCAACACGCCATATTGACAAAACTCAGCAGACAACAGACGATATCACTAAGTAAATTCATCGTTATCGTGCAACCGAAGCGTTGATAGCAGCGCCACTGCCAAAAAGTTTGGCTATTTCCCTTTCATCTCACCGACACTCGACGGGAACGCCAAACTTACTTTGCAAACTTGATTTTTCTAGTTTTTAGTTTGGCAAAAACAGTTTGCTACGCCTTTTTTTTTCTTTGCCACAAACTAGAAAAGTTTCAAGTTTGGAGTTTTTAGTCCAGGGTCTAAAAAAACAGAAAAAGGAAACCGGTATTTACTCGTTTCTATAAGGTTAACCGTTTCTAAGAAAACCAGAAAAGTTTCAGGTTTGGAGTTTTTAGTTTTGGTTTGGTGATAGTGTGTATACCCAACTAAATATATTCAGTTTGCAACTTTCTCCTCTATGAGCATCACATAAGCTGAATCAAACCATCAAACTTGAATGGACACTCGAGAAAAATGATTCGTAAATCTGAATTCAAAATGACTACGAACTAGAACAACCAACCCTGCTTATGACCATAAATTGAATTCGGTTCAATTTGTACAAGTTTTGGGATATGCCGAATGAATGGTTGACGCGAGTATCTACAATTGTATAGTTTATATTCATTATCATTTAATTTCTTAACCGATGTTCAACGTTTCGACCTTACGGCCTTCATCAGAAGCGTTCTAACTCGCTAACACTTCATGAATCTGGTGCCATCCTCCATGGTTGTAGTTATTTTTTACGTGGAAATTTCTCCATATTATCCACCATTTTCAAGTGGATCTGGAATATTGGAAATGCAATTTACATTTTCATCTAGCGAGTTAGAACGCCCCTGATAAGACCGTTATGTCGAAATGTTGAGCGTCGGTAAAGAAATGAAATGGTATAGTGAACATAAATTAGATACTCGCATCAACCATTCACGTGACCAAGAATAGCAAACACAATAAAAAAATTGAAAAAAATAAATCTAGAGAAATTCCAAAGTTCGCGTTGCAAGCGTTCCAAGTGGTGGCATTTCCAATGCAAACTACGGCCTAAGTGCCGTTCCATGGAATGGTTGGATATGAAAAGAGAGTAGACGAAGCAAAGTGGATTGAATCCGCGCTACGTCAGGATGCGCTCTCGTGAAAAGGCACGAATGGGAACCGGAAGTGGAGAGCGAGATGGATGCGTGTAAGGGAGAAGTGAAAAGCGTTAGAGGGGATCAGAAGGAGACGGAAATAATGCGGTGCCCGATGCCATAAAATTAACGCCTTTCAGCCGACGCTTTTAGCAGTGGGCCAGTGGGCAAAATCCGCCGGAGGGGGGCGCCGCGACTCCGTATTGACACGTTGGCTTCCTTTTTAATTAATAATTGATGAAGTGAAACAGGGGGCGCGCTTGATCGCCCATGCCAGTCCATCGCACACTAGACGGAACGAGCAAACAAAATAATCCAGTTAATAATGGAAGGCATGACGCGTACCATAAGGCGCCCCCTAGCCACGAGTCCTGGCTTATTATCGCAAACGGGTGTCGGATTGGTGTGAAATTTATGCTGGTTGAGTTCTGTTCCGGCTCGCGTGGGACCCCTCTTTTCATGACCAGTATGGGCTATGGCCCAGAACATATCCGTCCACTTCGATTTGCATGGGAGGAACCATCAATCTGGATGGAATTCCGTCCAGAAAAATAAAGTAAAAAACCTTAGGAAACTTAATTGAAATTGATTTCTTGTTTAAGTCGCCGCCCGCCCCTACCAAATAGAGAAAATAAAAATACCCGCCCGCCCCATTGACGACGCTCCGTCCCAACAAGAAAGAAAAAATAAACAAGATCCGCCCGTCCGTCTCTCATAAAAATCGCCCCGCGCATGCGTAGGTAGCATTGTTTGTACATATCCTGAAAGATCGAGGAACGAGAATTGAATCAAAATCTGATTGGAAACGTCAGGATTTTCTACGAAAATTTGCTCAACTGCATAGGTAAGTACTACAGAATAGTACTGTACACGTGATGACATCATCCTGCCCGTGAATTTTTATTACTCAGTGGTCATAATA
>JAQGAO010002227.1:0-20457 GCA_034697705.1 Ommatoiulus sabulosus | reverse complement strand
CACATTCTAAAAAACAGAACTTTTTGAACGTGCCATGTTTCCAGAGATAATTTGCCTCGTGTATGACCAGCTTTAAGTCGGGATTTGCCTGCAATAGCGGTACTCAGAAAAAAGAAGTTTTAGGAATGGCACTTTTGGTAGTCGTAAAATCATGCTGTTTTTAAACCAATTAATGACAAAAGCATATAAGGGTTCTTACTTTAAACAAACCGTAATTCATGCCTCCCCCTCCGCCGGAACCGGAAACAGCTCTCGTGTTCCCCGCACTTTCAGCCTCGATCAGACAAACCCCTGCAATAATTACATTGAATTGCATGTATTTCGATTTAAATTCTCGTACATAAAGTACCTAAAGTTTTCCAGTACTTTAGGATTCGCCAAAATTTTCTACTTTAGAATACTTACAATTTCCGAGAGTGTTTCTGGGGAATCTGTAAGTTCTGTATAGCGTTTGCGCAAGTTGGCATCTGGTGTAAATCCTCCCCTCGCCATTGTTGACCATCGAAAGCAAGATGGCCGCCATGGTTATTGAAACAACACAAAATCCAGACATTTAGCGATTTCTGTTACTTTTTCCTTAGCTGTTTTGATCGATAAGAGCTTGATGATGGTGCTTGCAGCGATCTTTATCTGATTTTATATCATTATTAAGTTGTTATTACCACCAAAATCAACCAGCTGTTACGTAACGCCATTGTGCCTTGCGTCGTAAAACATGATTATTGGACAATTGCGACAGCTTTACTGTATACTTAAAAAACTAATCGTCGATTAACGAGGTTAATCATCTACAACGACGAAACTTGGTCTAATCTGCTGTTAACTTAAAAAAGTCTTCCTGCTGTCCTCTCGATCTAGATTATATGAAAATTTTGGCGAAGATAGTACCGATTCATGAAACAAAAATTTTCAATAAAAATGTTTTACTTCATTTAATGAAGCAAAAGTGCATTGCAAACTTTATATTTTTGAAGTTTTCCAAGCGTCAAACTTAAATAAATTGAAAATATTTTTTACCCGATGTTGAGTGTTTGCACCCCAGATGAAACGTTTTAAATTCCAGTGATTTTTTTAAATGCATAACTGATTAATTTTCATTGTTGTGTGCATTATGGTTCATTGAATTGGAAAAAACCTTTAATGAAGTTTTGTCTCGTTAATTGTTATTTTATGATGGTTGATGTTGATTATAGACTTTCGCAATAGTAATTCTGGGAACTCTGGAAGCGTTGTAGCGTGTGTTTATTACGTTTTAATGTTAAAAATTGACGCTTTTTGATTTATACTATACATGTAGGTCGCGCCATCTTTCGTCTATATACATGTAACACTATAGATATTGTTTTTGGCAAGCACGCTGTAAATGTAAGTATCTCGACTGTTTTGTGTCGTTAAATCATTTTTATTTTCGACATAAATGGGACGCATATAAAACCTCACATTAAGAAAAATCATGATTTTTAAAGGCAACAAACATGAGGCTGTTTTATCAAATTGTGAGAAAAACACGCATCAAAAGCGAATGCATTCGAGGTCTTAATAATAATAATATAAGTAATAAATATAATTTACGATAGTTGACCATATAGTCGCAATATGGCTGCCAATATTATATTTTTAAGTTTAAATCAACAAGCATCTCAAAATATGACAGACCATAAATCGTATCTTTTTAATAGTAGGCTATTGGAAACGTATCCAAGAAGGTAGCGTCATCCTGCCGGCTCATGTTTAAATTAACCAGTATTGACGAATGACGATCAACGCTCGCCAAGTGACTCCACAATGAACCTCCTAAGATGGCCGTCAATTTCGATTTTTTTGCACATTTTAAGAATGCTCTCACCAGCTAGCTGTCACGTAATTGATTTGTTTTGGTGAGAACTTAACGAGAATTTGTACGTTCATAACGTTCAATTAAACTTTATTGTAAGATTGCTGCAAACTGCATGCAAATACAGGCTTGTTTATGCGTTCAACCTGACGCAACTATGGGGAATATGTCGCGAATTATAACTTGCAGCCGGCGATGTATAGCCTTGCACGTTTTTTCCTTTGCATTTGCTTTTCCATCCGTACCTGAAAATTACGAGAACAGAAAAAGTAGTTCAGTTTCAGTTTGAAGATTTTATGCACGAACAACCACCAGATTCCGTGCATTTTTTGAAAGATATAAAATATATACCTTACAGTACAAGTTATCCAAGATACTAACCAAGCATTAAACCCATGGCGGCCGTATATGAATCGGGCGCATTTGACATCATCAGAAATGTTGTCATTCGCAAGAGCTGAAAGGAAATTGGGTAAAAACAGAAGTTAAGCTTTTTAATATTTTAAAGTTACCTTATTTTCTATTTATAATTTTTTTAATTACCAGCGCAAGACATTGCATTCATTGTATTTGCTTTTGGGACCAACCGGAGCACCAGTAAATGCTGTTGATCTGTCATAGAAAAACAAACCATGTGCGATAAAATGTGATATCACGCTTTAATCTCGTTTATTACGAAATTACTTTGGATCTTGCATCACAAATTTTGCTTCATCTCTAATTCTACAATTTTTTCGATGATTGATTTTAATTTATACAGTAGGTAACGAAGCGAAGTTATATGCAAGTGAGAAATTAACATTTAAAATTTTTCCACGGGTTCAGTTTAATTTAAAAAGCGCCATCTAGCCTTGATTCACGCAACTAAAAAAAAACGATTTTATAAATGAATAGAGTTTACCCAAAAGATCATACCCTCATTGCTAAAAATCATAAGGGGGAAAAGTAATTTTTCAGATTATAATCTAACATTAAACAAATGTATTTATTATAAGTTTTAATATTTTAAGGGAAATTAGGGCATACACGGGTCTGTAGATCACAAGATGCCGCTTTTATAAATACAATAAACGCGAGGGAAATTTGAAACAATTTTCGAAAAACTATCAGTATAGAATTGTGTAATTTATATACACAGTATAAATTAAACAATATTGTATATTTTACATGAGTCAATATGAAAATTAGAAAATAGATGCATGTACAAGTACATGCATAATATAGTATAAATCCTGAATATACCTGAAATAGTCCGTAATCTTTGCTTCCATTTGAGTTTTATCCGGACACCGATCTGGTATTACGGCCACTCTCTGCTTCGATCAAGCAGACCCCTGTATGAAAATATTGGCCATTAGCAAAGAATTAAAGATTGAAATCTTATTTAATAAACTAAAAAAAAAATAAGAAAAACTTACAATTTGCTAAAGTGTTCTTGGCGAACTTGTAGTCTTTGAATAGCGTCTGAGCAAGTTGACATCTGGCGAAGACTTTTCCCTCACTGCCAGTGGCCATCATCAGGAAGATGGACGTCAAGACAATGACATTGATTCATTTCTTCTCAGTAAGATTCTCAAACGTTTGAATTTTAGTTAAAAATTCACCTGATGTGAATGATAGATGGTAATCGGAGCTTTTGATTTTGCTACAATTTAGTTGCCCATTATACCATTTCCAAAGTTGTTGACAAAATGCTAACCATTTGGTGACATAAATATACGTGTAGATATTGTTTTCAATTTTAAAATACGACCAGCTATTGCCTGAATGATTATTGAATCTAAAATTTGAAATGCAGGCAATAGGCAAAACAACGCCGAAGATTCACTAAACCCGGAATTGATTATAGAGCTACTCAAACGGAGGCTTTATGAATCGTACGTACTTTGGCGGTAGTGAACTCACGTTTACAAAAGGAATGAATTAATTGGTTTAAAATTCGCGATGATCTTAAGGGAATTTTTAAACTAATTATCTAGTCGATTTTACGCACGGGACTTCACGATCCGCCAATTAAAGTACGATTCGTAAAACTTCTATTTGCCGTTTTATGATCGATGTCTGCTTTATTTATATACGATTATTACTAAATATTCAAATTTAGTATTTTATACAAATTACGTGCAATTTGGACTCAAAAATATACCTTTTGCAAGTTTTTTTTGTGTTCACGGATATATCCGAATAGGAAATTACTCAAAAAACTTTTCATGTCAATCCTTACAATATTTATTTAACTACAGGACCATGTAGACCAGACATTACAACTCCTTTCATACTGTGCAATTCATAGCCCCACCTCCTCCTGGACTGCAATGATCCCAACTTAACGGCCTTAAGTTTAAAAATTAAATACCACTATAGCTCTTATACGCATACTAACTTCATCGAATCATTAATTCTTCTCAATATTCACGAACCGTGTATGTGGCTACTACATAGAATAGCTACCCATTATGGCAAACAGCTCCTATATAGTTTCATGCACAACCACTAGCCCAAACTCAAACCCACTAATAATTATACAACATTAATCATGCCAGAAGAGGCTGAGTCCCCTCAGTGCATTTACGTTGTTGCGTTGTTGTTGTAGGCTACTTCAACAGAAGCAATTTACAAATAGCACTTTAGGCAATGGTGAAGTTACGGTGAAAAAGGAATACATTAATTGATTTAAAAACAGCAATAACCTCGAGTGAATTTTGAAACAAGTATAGCTTGTTGATTTTGTACACGTGATTTCGCGTCTACCAAAAGTACTATGCGTAAAGGTTCAGTCTGAGTGCTCCTAATGAAAGTGATGAAAAGTTGGAAACATGCGATAATCTATACATATACAGCAGTACTGCTAATACATTAATAAAAGTATTTCGGCTTGAAGTGTACATTCGGAACTATTCTCCGAAATTTTTACCGTTTTCATTAGTGGTTGATTATTTATCTGCGATAGATCCATTCCTAGTTGTTTATAACTCTTGTTTAAAAAATGCACAGACACAGAATTTTCTTAGGTTCATAACATATCAAACTTTATTGAAAAGTTTAAAAAAACAGTAAACAAACACAGGCTTTTTCATATAAAATTGTACTCAGCCTGAAGCAAATATGCGAAAAATGTTGCTAATTACAATGGGCAACCGGCGATGTAGCCCTGCACGTTTCTCCCCTTGCATTTATTTTTCCATCCGTACCTTAAAATAAGAAAAAATTACAGATAATATGGGTTGAATTCGGAACAGATTTTTAGGAATATTTTTGATACTGACCAAGCCTTGAAACCCTGGCGGGCGAAAATCAAACGTGCGCATCTGACGTCATCGCTAATGTTGTCATTGGCGAGAGCTTAATATGATTGGGTAAAACCGGCGTTGAGCTTTTAATATTTCAAAAATAACATATTTTTCAAATTTCCTATTTATAAATTACCAGAGCATGGCACTCTGCATTCGTTGTGTCTGCTCTGGGCGCCCCCAGAACACCAGTAAAAGCTGTTGATCTGTCGAGTAAAAATTAACCACATGTACATGTACTGTAGACATGATGCTTTTTATTGGTTTATCGAAACTTCGTTCACTCTCGCATAATGAATTTTTGATTTATTTATAAATGTCACTGTCTAGAAAGCGAAAATCCGCTGTATTTCGTGTTCAAGTGGGGCAGTATTCATGTCGTAATTTTTATTTTACAATAAACTGTATTTTGAAAGAAATATATTTCATTGGAGAAAAGTATATTTCCTTTTATAAAATCTATCTGAAATTATATTTTATTGGAAAAATTATATCGTAATTTTCGTTCTAAAATAATTTGGTAATGCAGTAATAGGCCTACTTACGTTTTTAAAATTCCTAATCATATTATTGAACGTCTCCATTAATATCTTTTTTTCCTTGCTTATTTTTAAAAGTTGTTAAAATAGTGGTTCTTTCTATCGCCTATAGATGGCAGCACAATGATCTATGTAGGATTCTTTTATTTCTTTATGATTCTTGCATACAGACGCCTTGATGAATTTAATCAATTTGAAAAATAAACCAATTGATATTTTAGATCATGAATGTGCAAAACATGCATTATAGGAATTTTCTGTAATCACTCCTGACTACATATGAAATTAAAATTTGTTCGAAAATGATTGGAATCAAGAATATCATATTTTCAAATTTCTCATAAACTGCCATCTATATGGTCGATACACGAAACGTGCACTTTTTTAAAAAAAATCGTTGCCAATTTAAAAATGTCAAATGTCCAAATTCCTGGTTGTTTTACTCAGATAATCTTAAGTGAGAAATTTATCGAAATTATTTAAATTTGAGGACTAAAACAATTTTGAAGAAAATGCACCTTCTTAAAGTGCTTCTGATTTAGAAAGGCTTTTTACCTGATATAATCCGTAATCTCTACTGCCATTACGGTTTGGCCTGGACACACTTCTAGTATCGCGTCCACTCTCTGCTTCGATCAAGCAGACCCCTATATCATAATGTTAGCCATTAGCTTCAAGCTGGACGTTGAAATTCCGTTCATGTAATCCAAAAAATTCAAGGAAAAACTCACAATCTGCCAGCTGGTTTCTGGGAAACTTGTAGTCTCTGTAAAGAGTCTGAGCAAGTTGACATCTGGTGTAGAATTTTCCCTCGCTGCCAGTGGCCACCATCAGCAAGATGGACGTCAAGACAATGACAATGGGATACATTTCTTCTCAGTCTGATTCCAAAAAAATGGAGTTGGTTAGAAATTTACTCGAAGCAAATGGTAGATACATTATGCTTCTGCTCCAACTCGGTTGCCATTTATACCATTTCAGAAGTTGTTGACAAAATTCCAAACATCTGGTGACATTGACGTTTTTTTGTGAAAAACTGACAATGGATGACAGGTATTGTCCAAATAGGCATGGAATTCAATGTGTGAGATATATAGATATCCAAATAGTTGACAAAATAACCCCGGGAATTTGTTGAAACCAACAATTGATACGACTCAGAATTTCTACCATTTTATGGTTGTTGCCTACACCTTAGTTTTAGTTGAATTTTTTTTCTGGAGAATCCCCGCAAATTTGTTATATTTGAAATATAGCTTTTTTTTGCTAACATTGGCAAAGCATCAATCAATCCCTATACACTGTAAACATGTTTGTGTATTTGAAGTAAATATATTCAAATGGGAAATACGGGATAAACAAGTAATGTTTATAATATTAAAGTGATGATAACATGTTGACAGGTAATGCTGCGATACTTTGTAGAAATTAATCAAATTATTGGTCAATAATTTTTATAAAATGTCAATTTCTTACAAATAATCCTTTTGTTGAAGGTGCCGCTCTACTGTACAAACCATTTGTGATGATTTTTTGAGTACATACTGTACACAAATTATGTAATGTAAACATTTATCTTCTCTGACATTTTACACGGTTGCGCCCTCGTTTTAGCACTTAGTGCGTTCTGACACTTCCACTTACTATTTCATTTCGTTTATTTTTGCCTTATTAGTTCATCCCAGTATTTGCCTAATTAATTTCGTTTTATTTATGCTGAACGAACGATGTTTGTGTTGCTTCCTGCTTTCTACTACATTGCATAGACCCGCTATTAAGGGCACGTCCATTTCAACTGGCTAAGCCCGGCAAACCCTGATTTCCGTAGACAGGATTCAAGCAACTTACTGCAAGTGCACAGATTTTGTACTTTTCAGAAGTTACCGCCACCTACTGGCAGTTGATGAATTGAAAATCGAGGCGTTAAACGAAGAATGGCACGTAGCGCTTATGCATGAATGTCCTCGATTTGCATAATACTGATAATTATTACAAAGCCCAGAACGCATCGTGGATCTAAAACAACAAAATCGCAAGATGAAAATCTTAAGATAAATTTCTGATTAACTGAGTGCATATACGCATTATTTTGTGGATCCAAACCCCGGCATAAATCCTTTGGGAAAGCTTTGTCAACTGTTGTACTTGTCTATTGCAATCAACGTCGCGTCGTCGCATCCCAGGAAGCGTCCTGGATATAAAACTACAAAAAATGAAGTAAAACGAATTATTAAAATCTAAGAAATATAAATTTCTGATGAAGCCGGATGCATACAACAGTTATTTTTAGGATTCAGTCTCTAACACAAATTAATCCAGTAGGTTTTGTCTACTGTTATCAGAGTACTGTATATCAATCACCTTGGTCTCATTGTCCAGAACTTCCAGAAAGCCAGGAAATATTATGGATATAAATTAGAAAAACAAACGACACAAATATTCAAACATGACATCCACAACATGCAATTTCTGATTAAATTGGATGCACCCAGCCGTTATTTTTGCTGTTCTCCAAGCAGGCTTTGTTGACTATACAGTATATCCATGTATCGATCAGTCCTCTTTCTTTCATTGCCCAGATTTCCAAGAGGCCTAGTAAATAAACAAGTAAAACGACAATCATCATGGCAATTATGCTACAAGTTTACAACCTAATTTTTCCTTATAGTCAACAAACCGGTATAACGTCTATCAACCCGGTTTCGTATCTGAAAACCATTTGACTGTGTCAAGACAAATGGCATCGAACAAGCAAGCCAGCATCACAAAGAACCAATACCATCAAGCTAAAATGTTTTTCTAGTTGTCAGAAATGTTTCTAATTACCATCAACCGATGAACTTCCTGGAAGGTTTAACAGGAATCCATCTGTCGGCATCAGCGCAAAACCAGGCTTCATCAACCTTTTGACAACTAAACCATTTACTGGCACCAAGATCAGAAACGTCAAGCGGAAATTTCGTTTCTAGTCGCCAGAAATGTTAGCCAACAGCAAGATTTACTTGTAATTCGATGTTATTGACAAACCAGTTAGGCTTCATCAACCTTGTGACAAGAAACCTTTCACTGTCACCAAAAACGTCACTCAGGGAAATCTTTCCCAGCCTCCAAAACGTTTTCAGTGATATCTAAAAACATGCCAGCAAGATTGATTAAGCAATCTGACTTTTGGAAGAAGTGCAAAACCAGTCTTTGTCAGCTTTTTGGCGACAAAAACTTTTTCTGCTAACAGAAATCAATGCTCAAAAGCGTTTCAAAGGAAAACCTTCAGAAATGAACATAAACAAAAACCAGAAACCGATTAGTAAAACTAAGCCTGACAATTATGTCTTTGGTTTACAACGAGAAACACGACTATATGCAACTACCAGTGTAGAATTCAAGTCTGAAAACAAAAAAACGTGAAAAACTATTTAGGTTTTCAACAGTCGAACTAGTCGTTTGACAATCATTAAAAAAGTCTAAAATGGTTCATTTTCGTTTTAATCTATATTTTAATCACCGTATACTGTACATTTTGCTTTTTTGCTTTCAAACGCAAACATTTTAGCTCATTTTTGACAATAAAGTGTCAAAAACTTCAGACTAGCAGTGACCACAGAAGCCTGGCGTAGACGCAACACTATACCAGGCTACGATTGGTTTATCAGTTTTCGCGTGATCGAGCCATATGAGCAAGCATTCGTGAATAATTTGAGCAATTGTGCATATTGTCACAAATCCGAATTGAACTCCAAAGTTTGTTCTTTTTCTATCTCGTTTTTTTTCCTGGATTTATTCGCTTCTGATTTAGTAATTAGTAAAATAACTTGGAAAAATAAAACCATAACTGTAAAAATATATAAAGATATTCGTTAATTCGAAATTATACACAGGTGTATAATCATTCGATTTAAAATATTGCCAGTATTCGAGATAGATATGATGATTTACAAAATAAAATGAGGAAATCGTCTTAATGTTAGCATGAAATTAAAAATAAAAATAAATCTCGCTGGGCCTGTCCAGGATTTGAACCCGGTACCTCTCGGTCCCGTGACAGGCCATGATTATTGACAAATAAATAAATTGTAATATTTGTATAATTAATTTTTTATTTTGTGTTATAAAAGTTAAATTTAAATACTAATTTTAAAATAACCGATAAACAAGATAGTGTAATAAAATTTAAAAATTAAATACTCCAGCAAGAAGTGAGTGTCGTTGGTAAATTGCAAAAGTTCTAAATAATTTTGCAGTGTTTTAGCTAATTTCATTTTAGTTCAGTTTTCATTATACGAGCGTATCTTCATTTCACTCATTTACAACGCACGGCTACCATGGCCTGTTGGTCTAGGGGTATGATTCTCGCTTAGGGTGCGAGAGGTCCCGGGTTCAAATCCCGGACAGGCCCGGTTTTCTTTTTTTTTTTTTTAAATATTTATGTATTTTTTAATAAAAAAAAATCGAAAGTATCCAACATTTTATAAAAATTAACAACCTTACGAAAAAAATTCTATTTCTTACTTCAAAGGAAAAAATAACTTTTGCAGGATTAATTAATAGGATTAATAAATTATTCTTTAATCCAAATATGCATTATAGTAGGGTACCCTACTATAATATATATAGCCATTTATTGACGCACGTGCGTCAATAAATGGCTAAATGACTGTAGCCACTTCACGAAAGGGCTAAAAGGTGAGACAATGTTAAATCTGCACATGCACGAGCGTTTAAAACTCCGCCAGTTGAGAGATTTCGGCATTTTATTAGAATAAGATACGGTAAGTTTGGTTTACTCCTTTCCAAAAGAGGACACCAGATTGAGCCAATGGGGACGTTTGGGCGTAACATACAGTATATCTAATTTAATTTGATTGGTTTTCTCCTTTTCAAAGCAGATCTCCAAATGAACCAATGGGCGCGCTTGTGCGCCACAATTAATGCTTTTCTCTACCTCAGCTACTGTGTTGTCACTTGAGCCACAGTATACGTAAGACCAGCATGGTCACTACGTGTCGGCACCTTTTATGTTCCCAAATCCAGAAAATACGACTACAGCGCGTGACTTGATACGGCGGTTGGACCCAATACGATTCAACGCCATATGATCGTATCATAGGTGACGTGTCACTCGCTCGACATGGGATAACAAATTGCCACAGGGTTGCACAATACTGCCCAATTGACTAAGTGTATATAGCAATCCATTTGAAAGGAGTGATAGTGATAAATGCATTTTGATAAAGCAGACGCTGCCTACTTTTTGTCGTCTGCTGCAAATTTTTTCTCACAGGAAGTTTTGGGACCGGTCGCTAATCGGAAAGTTGGCGCTGCGAAGGTGGCCATGAGGAATGCGCGGAGTGACCATACTGGTATTACGCATGCTGTGCTTGAGCCCTGAGAAAGCTCGATCACAACAGAATCATCATTTTCACATTTTCAAGGTGGTTCTGGATCTAGTGGACTCTCCAAGGCCAATGCCAATTGGCAGACGCGTTATCTTTGGACTTTGGACTGCCTTAATCCATCAGGTACAGAAAAACTGCCCAGTTGGCGCTAGCAGTTGAAAAATCCCTCATTTAGCTAGTTGAAAATTGGCGACTGTTACTCCAAACGACATAATAGCCAAATCGGTCAAATAGTAGCTATGACTATTTAGACACTTTTTGACCCCATCCCATTGTATAGCAACGCAAATCGCGTAAGCTTTTATTTGCTTCAAGTAAGCGGTTGCCCTTTTGGTGGCGTGGTCGTCGGTTTGGCTCCACGGCGCTCTCGGAGCGCTCCAGGCTAGAATTTGAATGGATTGCCAGCAATATTGCTTTTGCCAAGCAAGTTAATTTTCTCTTGAGACTCCTGGAGGGTTGGGCTCGCGGCATTGTCTATCTGCGCTCTGCGAGGCTACAGCATATTGAAAATACTGCCGGCGAGTGGCCTCATTTCGTACACGAGTACTACGTTCAAAGGATTGGATTGCAGCGCTGATATTTCCGCAAGAAAATTAAAAAACTCATACTCGCTTTCCCTGTTAGGATACAGGAAGTGCGCGTTTAATGGCCATATGGCTGACTCTGAGGATGCGAGTGCGGTAACGCGATGAAGTAAGCCCTTACTTGCTCGCGTGCTTGCTCAAGCAGTTTGCGGTTTTTCGGGCCTGAAATCATGATCACTAACGGGGTGCCCGTGGACAGCAACGGGGTGTGCCCTTTGCCCCCGCGATACCGACTTAGGGATTTGTTGATGGGTGACTTTGCCTATGCGGACGATGGAGAGAGGTAAGGATACCCTGGGTCACGCAAGATCGTGATTGGCGGAATTAGCATTTTGAAAAATACGTTATCTTTCCTTAGAATGATCTAAAACTCCAAACTATCAATGCTAAAAATGCTGTATAACTTAGTTTCGTTTTAAGAGGGGGTTGTCATCGCCATCGTCTATGGGAATTTTTCGATGAAAGTTTTACGCATAAGTTTTAAACTTGGAAATGCGAATTTCATATTTTGCAATTCCAACGAGTCAATTTTAAATGAATTAAAAATTTCGTTTTCTGCATAAAATGATACATGAATTGACAATTGCTAGCGCTTTAAAAAAATACAATGATGTTTTTAATTTAAAAATATAATGCGTACAAATCTATGTATGTGAAATTCAGTTTCCGTAGTTGTTTAAATTTGGTTATTTAAAAAAATTAAATGGAGAATATTGAAATTAAAAAACAATGGCCTTTAATTACTTGTAACTATATAAAATTCAAGTTTATAATTTTAAAGTAGTCTTTCTTGTTGAAGCTGCATGCGAAACTTGATGAGACAAAATTCGTGTCTGGCGCAGCTGTTGTATGAAAAATAGCAAAAAATAAAAATAAAAAAAACCTGGTTTGGCTTTTAGGCGCTAAGTCAACATGCAAATAATTCAGGTTTATGGATAGTGTAGCGAAATGTTATTCTCCAGAATAGTTTACTGTTTTTTGAAAATATGTAATGAAAATACACCCCTGAATTTGTTCAAAGTATAGTTTTATTTATTGATGCTTTTAAATACTTCCCGTATTTTCCCGTTATTTATAATTTGCTCACCAAAATATCATATTTGAAATAAAACTAATTCATTCAAAACTAAAGTTTGGGAAATTTGAAAATGTCAACTTTTCAAAATAGATGAACATGCACTTATATGATATGGAGATGAACGAATAATATCCATTTCTTCGTATAAGACGAATTCCGAATTCGGAAATTACAAATATTCGGCTCAAACGAATGCAATTTTGAGTTCCCAACCATTCGCGCTATGTTGCGCTAAAACCAACTTTAGGCAGTGCAAAAATGTACGTTATAACCGATAATTCAACGATAAAGTGTTTTAGCACCTTTCCATTCATGCATGTACATGTATATGTGGGGCAGCATTTCATCCAAACGTCGATGAAACTTTAGTTTTTATTATTTAAACCATGTTTTGTCTGACTTTTGATGATACGAATTGCGGCTTAAACGCCCAAATTTTGACGTCTCTTGAGATTCGTCTTAACAAGGTTCGACTGCACATGGTTTTACTTTATTATAAAACACGATAAAATTGTATTCCTTCGTTGTATTTTCGTTTCGAAACTATCTTTGTGTATAAATCATACGCAAAGTATGTTAGAATTTTTTATTACTTCCCAATATATATGTAAATATTGCCCTCTACTCAATATTGCAACTCTGTTGCGTATTGCACAAGACCCTAAGGTTTCTCAATAACGGAAATGCATATCCAATACTTCATGAATTGCGAATTTAATGCAATTGCGAAAAGTGTTTAATTAAATTTGCTATTTATTATTAAACTTCTATTTTGTAAGTTATTAGTTGTACTTGTGTTTCTTGTGCGTGTCTGATGATCACAAATGCCAAAACATTTTGTGTGCTTGTATGCTATGCACAGTCATATACCCAACATTTAAATACATGATTTTATGATAAAGTATTTTAAACCGAAAATATATTCTATACACGAAACATATACATTGTATAATACAGTAGATTGCACTTTCAATTAGGAAAATTAGCAAATGGACGTTTCGGAAGCCAACCATTGTATTATTAATGGTCAGTTGTCAGTTAACCAGACTTGGTGCATTCATTTCAGTGTACTTTCGCTCATATCCTGCAGAAATGTTTTCATTTTGTGCGCTGGTATTTAGTTTGCATTAAATTGCAGAAGAGCAATAGTTTTATGAAATAATTAGCTTTGGGTGGAGTCGCTCTTCTACGCGTTTTTCTCTCCCTGTTATCAATTTTTGATTACGAATTGTGTGCTCGGAGAATTAGGGGGAGGATCAGATTCAAAAAACCTCAAAATGGACGAATCCCCAGCGAACATATATAGGTTTTGACATACTAGGGCATTTTACAAGAATATAATTGTCTATAAATAATGACTGTAAATAACGAGGCATGGTCAATTTTACATTTATGAATTCCCCATACGTTTATTTTACATTAAAAACAACAACATATATCGTTGGAATTTCAAAAAGCTCCATCTAGGGATCAATACAGGCAACGAGCCGAAATATAAGCTTTCACTTAATTCAAAATTAATTCAGAATACATGTAACTCGCTTTATATGAATTTCTGAAAGTGCGAAGGCGTTTCCATATGGACGAATTTCTGCGTTTAAGACGAATTCCAAGCATCCGCTCTATGCTACGATAAACGTAAGGCAATATGAAAAATGTAATTTATAACGGAGAATTCCCCGATAAAAGGTGTTGCACGTTTCCGTCCAACTACATGTACATGTATGTGGGGTATGATATCATCCAAACGTCTACTATTATTGTTGAAATTATGTTTTGTCTGACTTCTGATAATACGAACTACGGTGTAACGAACAATTTTTGACGTCCCTTGAGATAAGCCTTAACGAAGTTCGACTGTATAATGTACATGTATTTAATTTCAGCTAAGGCTGCCCCTTGAACTGGGCAATCACTACAAACATTGACGTTATGTCATTCTGCCTTCAAATTTCTTTTTCAGTTATTTTTAACTGAAGAGGAAATTATTTAAGTGTTTATCATGGTGGTTTCTACAAGCAAGTAATAAACTCAATTAAAACCTTTTTTTTATAATAATTTTTATGATCTTTAAATGGCGCGTTTAATTTGCGTATTCATTAGATGTCGTTAGACAAAAACTAAATCCTATTTAGATCGGGCTTGTTAACTTCGAAACAAAAAAATTGTACTCAGTCTGTTAAAAGGGCAAATTTTGCTCGAAGCTTATCATTTAAAGCAGGCCTGATTTAAAGCAATATTAATAAATTAGAATTAACGTTACAATATTTGGCTATACACTATATGGTTATTATTTGGCACAAGAACAAGCTTGGAAGGTGGCCCAAGGGCGGAGGAGTATCAATTCATGGCATAATGTACATTTTTTATTGTTCCGTCTGTGCTATCTTATCATCCGCGATGAATTTGTTCATTATAAATGAATGAGATTATTAGCTGAAATTTATGCAGTTTGCCATTTTAAACGTTCGGTGCAACGGATTTCCCTTAATTGACCGATGAATAATTTATTTCTTCGTTTGTTTTAGAAGTGGCATTTCAAATTTCCATGCGAATAAATCTTGATGCGAGAAGAACCGCAGTAGCGTTAACAGGACCAAATTTTTGTAGATAATTTTTGGAGTAAAATAAAATATTTTCAATAAATTTTGTTGCCAATAGATAAGAGATTGAAAAAAGATCACTGGAATTTTAAAAAGCACCATCTAGGGATCAATACACGCAAGTTCGGGTGAAATATATACTTTAAAAATGACACCCCACCATAAACACAGAAATAACTAACGTAATGTTTAAAAAAATAAATTTGTTTAATAAAGGAAAACATTATGAGCACATTTTTTCATGAAATCTTCCTCGAACGACGAATTTTGCGAAATTGTAACCATTTTGTAATAACGGGAATTAAGACTATAGGCACATGTGCACATGTGTTTGAAATTGTTTTCGAACGACGATAAATTTGAGATAATTTTCACAGATGTGTGTCATCTTCATTGCACGATAATCTACAGGGTGTCCGCGAGCTTCGAAGCCGTTTTTTTCCACCTACACATGCAAGTAATTAGCGCAAAAAACGAAAGTGCGACGAACTGCATCTAATTTTCTCGTAAAAAGGTTTCATCGAGAACCAATTTGATTTCATGGCGCCCTTCGCAACTTGCTACAAGATCATTATGTGTTTTTTTCAAATGTTTATGGCTAACACCGTGGCCAAAGTACATAATCTGCAGGTCACGATAATTGGTTAGTGAAGATAAGTTATATACTTTCAGGAACGTTTCATCAACGCGCTAAACGACCATACATGAAAATTTCCGATCATTTTCTTATGATAAAATTATTGCTGCTTGCGTTGGGAAGACCGAAATAGGCGTTTTACGACGTTATTGCTCATACGAAACAAATTGAAACGACCTAATTCTATGTTCATTAATCGGACAGTTTACAGATGTAAAAAAATTGCTGGCGTTAAACAGAAAAAAACTACCGAACATTGAAACATTATATAACGAAACTTCTGTAATGTTATTAAAGTTTAATTAAAAGTTATGTTTGATTCATACAGATCAACTTGAATTTTATCTGAAATGTTATTGACTAAATCACTTTAAATTTTATTCGAAATTCATGTTTGATCTATGGAAATAAACGTGAATTTTTTATGATATTTTATCCACCAAACCACATAAACTATCATCCAAATTTCACATTTGATCCATGCAAATTTATATGAATTTTTGTATAAAATATAATGGACTGAACCGATTTAAATTTCATCCAAAATTCACGTTTGATTCATTAAAAATTTACGTGAATGTTTGATTAAATTTAATCAACCAAATTACTTTAAATTTCATCTAGCATTTATTTATCTGTATCTATAAAATGTAAAACGCGTCCATTTTGGACTGGCTGGGTCAGCGGGCCTTCCGATAAGGTCGCTTTAGTAGAGCGCGTAGGGGCGCCCTGCATTTCGACCTCTTCCCTTTTGAACCTCCCCTCTCATGACGCACCGCCGCGTCATTGTTCAGTTTCGTATTGCACGGTACCACGCCCGCGTGCAATGCGCAAATCACGCACCCATGCTTCGTTCGAAATATGGTCGCTTCCATGACGTTTTTCTTTTACTTTCGCCGCTTCCTTCAAACTTTTAAGGTAAATGTTTGAAACATCTTCGTTTTCTATTCCACTTCAATAAATCCTCATTACTTATTTACACGATTTATACGACACCGCATGATATACTCCCATTTCCTGCTTTTTCCAACTCGCCTTCAGCTCGAAATATTTCTACATTAGGCCTACTTACTCGCATCCGTCCTGGTTTAATTCATACAAAAACCTGCTGCATTTAACCTCTAACGGTTACATATGAATGTTAGACACTCAAAACCTGATTCATGGGCATCGTCCCGTCATTTGTATTGTGTCCACTTCTCCGGTTATTTCATTTTTAGAATTTTTGTGGGATGCGCTCAGATTAAATCAGTTTTTGCCCAGATTAATCTCATGCACTGCATCTACGTTACATCGAATACATTTAAATTCTTCGGTAACATATTCTATGGACTACACCTCCTACCACATGGTATTTACTTAATGATGGTAGGGTACTGAGTTAAATTGAATTAAATTGAACATGCGGTCCCAACTGAGTGTTCCTGAATTTCACTTCGTCTATCATGCGGTCCGATGTATTTCCAATTTTTTTTATGTTCCCCGGGCAAAGCCGGGTATTACAGCTAGTCATTAATAAATAAAAGTTAAAGCGAATTTATGGATGATATTTAATCGATCAAATCGGTAGACATTTCATCTAAAATTCTGTTTGGTCCATGTTACGTGAATTGAATTAAATTTGATAAGCTTCATCACGGGGGATTTTTAAATTGAATTCCTCATGAGAAAATTACATGGATCTTTAAAAACAGAACATGGATACATTAACTGCGATGCATACAGGTATTTTGAAATGCATTTAACATATTAGATAGCAACATAATCACTACAAATTCATTTCAATAAACATTTTTGAAAGAAAAATACATTTCTAAGGATATATTTGACACATTTATGTGGGGTCACATGATTTCGGACGTGGAGTTTTCCACTAGTGTTGTCATTTCGGATGAGCGCTGCTCCTACTTCATTTCGATTTTTATTAATCGGTTGCGGTTACGTCGCTTCAGGGAAAAATTGACGCATCGACAATGGCAAGATCAATACCGGAAACGGAATCAATAGCGGGAATGAATCCGTAACGAGTTGGCAAGCGACAATGGCTGCTGCAGGCCATTCAAAGAAAACGTCTCGTAATTCGAGCAAACGCAATTAAATGGCGACGTTGGCTTCAGGCTTATCGTAATTTTTTTCCCAAGCTCTGATCAAACGAAACGGTCCTGGATTTATCTCATCTTCTGCCTTTTTATTGCAGCAAAATATGCTCGTCCAAGAGATGCATTTCGGTTGCTTAAGGGCATGAAAACAGCGCAAATGCGAATGAATAAATGACGAAAATAAGCTGGGCAATAAAACACCTTGAGGTCGACGTAAGCTCACTCGAGTACATGCTCTAACTCATTCCATGGCATGCGCAGTCGCACAAATAAGGCAATAATAATGAGCGATGGGAAAAACCTAGTGAAATCACGAACGCATGCAAAAATAAGGCTTTGGCTTCGAAACAATTTTCAAAGAAAGGATATAATACTCTTTGGCACGGATTTATGAGTTAGTACGGCTTAAAACGATCTGCAAGAACCATTAAAATGCATACTTTCGTCTTAAGGAAAGATTATAACTTCAAGATTTATTTCCCAACCCCCCCCCCTCGTTTTACGATCCGGCTAACCAAGGTTGTGCCTTTTTTTTTAAATGTGTAAGGCTATATTTTGTGTCAAAATTAAAAGAAGTGAATTTTTTAATGAAATGTGCATGAAATGTTCATAAAATGTGCCAAGTCATATAGAAGTCGAAGGTGAAAATGAATTTGAAGTTATAGTCGTTATTTTAAAACGTAAATATGTGTAGATGTATTGTAATTTTTACCAATGCAAATATGGTATTAGTAGATCGGTTCTCCGATATGAATATTTTCCTAACTTTATTTGGGACTTTATGAACACTCTGTATTTAGACTACGTTAACACCCTGTATTGGCTATTTGATCGTCGACGCGTCGTGGACACTTGTGTAGTCTACGCGAACACACTCTGTATTAGCTATTTAAACTTTGTGGACACCCTGTATAGACTACTTAGATTTCATGGACACCCTGTACAGGCTATTTAGACTTTGTGGACACTTTGTATAAACCTTTTTACTTTTTGACCTATTTAGAATTCGTAGACAACATGCAGAGGTCATTTAGATTTACTGTAGTGGAAACTCTGTATAGTTTATTTTGATTTAGTGAACACCCTGTAATTTGTCAACATTACAGACTATGCGCAGCAAACGAAACTTGCGGAATCTTTGTTGCTGCCAAATCCCAAAAGATGGTATTTTCGCCCCATAGCTGCTGAGATATAAGTGATTGCTCGTCTCCAGGGGCGTTCCATTAATACAAAAATGTTGGGCAACCGTCTGGGCGTCGCATCGCGCATGCGCAACTGCTCATTCCCAACGTGTCTTCCGCTTTAGTCACCTTTATCTACGACTTGTGCGTCTGCATCTTCACGAGCCCGTCTTCGATATTGATTTCCCAGCAGCCAAGTTTGTTTTCTGACACATAATAGACGTTTTCTCGAATAATGCGTTTTGTTGTGAAGATTCTTCCGCGATGAAAAGCGTAAGTTTTTATCATTTAGATTGATCAGCAGATTTACCTGAATCAGATATCGATCTCAAGCTCGCCGGAATCAAGTATGCAGTACGTTTTCAATCCTTTGAGCGAGAGCGGCCACGTTTATGGACGACCCTGTACTTCAGATGTTGCTTAAGTCATTTCTGTTGTTGCATACCGTGCTTGAAAACAGTTTATGGGCGATCCTTTTGCTTTCGGTCGCTCATAAGTAATTTTTTGTTCCATAACCTTTGCAGAAAAGCCATATTGGACATGTCTGGACATATGATGTGTCCATAGTTTGCTTATTTATAATAACATAAATGGACATATCAGTGCATATTTTGTCCATTTACAGTGTAACACCTTATATTAGATCAATAAATTGCATAATGTACATTCATAAAAAAGTTTCTTATTCAAAGTATATTCAGACATTAGACATATATGAACATATCTGCACACATTTTGCAGAACCGTGGAACAAATATACAGCACATCCCATTTTTCCGACATTTCTGCCACTTCCGGTCAATTGTGATGGCATTACGCGTGTTTTTCGCAATCTACAGACGGCAACAGTCAGTTAGAGACCTCACTCGACAGGTCCAAGTCGGAAATTAAGCGATAAATCCTCGTTTGTTTGTTTTCTCGTTTCACTCGAGATTCCCCGTGATGAATGAGAAATCGACCAGGAAGCGCCCGCATGTCTCGTTGGCGCCTGCATTTGCAGGTTTGGGAGTAATGACACCATTGGGAGAACGAGAACGATTTGATTTACGTCCTTTAATAAAACGAAACAATGAATAGGATATTCGGGCGAATTTATGCTTTTTAAGTCTATAGAAACAGTATACACGTCGGTCTAAAGCTGGTCATACACAAGGCAAATTATATCTGGAAACTTACCAATTTTAGGTGTGTCCGAAAAGTCAAGCGCATATTTCTGAGC